>VDFB02259882.1:0-78601 GCA_007258455.2 Sequoia sempervirens
AAATCATGTTTATCCAATGGTTAATCTAAGCAGTCTGGAGGGTGTTAGCAGCAATTCGTTGAGGAATCTTGAGCGTTCTAGATTGCTGGCAGCGGCATCTATTCCTATTACCACTTTTGATCTCAAGTTCATTCTTGCTTGTATCAAGCATTATGATCATCTTCACTACAAATCAGACGAAGCGATGGTGATTGTCGCATTCTAAACCAAAGACAGAGAGAAATTTTTTGCTATTCCTCCGCCAAAGGTCATAACCCTACCGGTGGTTATTGAAGCATGTGAGAAGATATGGGATGGAGATCGAGAACGTTCACAGAGAAAGGTGGCTCAGAGATGGCTGAAAGTTCAGAAGACTAACATGCCTAAAAAGGTTGGCCGTGGTGAATTCAAAGATGAGGTTGCTGTTTTGATAACTTTGCTCAATCGAGTTACAGGCCAAGAGGATGCTAGCACTTTCCGATCATGGATGTTTTACCTTATTTCCAGAATTCTTGATGGTACAGAACATTTTGACTGGGCTATGTTGATTAGTGATTGCTTACATCAGTAGATTACTAATTTTCTCAAGTTTCATGAGTTTCATATGATATCTTACTTGGTCTACTTAGTTGCATTCCAAGGCAGCTACAGGCTTCTAAAAACTAATGGCACTCTCGGTGTTCAACATGTTCACGAGTATTATTCTCAGTTGGAGTTTTCTAAATCTGAACAAGACTTCCGAGCAGTGAATGATCATTTTTCTATGAGGACAGTCAGAGATCTTGACAATGAAATGCACATTCGTATTTCTGCCGAGGCAAAATCAGCGATGGAGACTTGGGCGGATTGGTTTATTCAATTCCCTACTTTCACATACATCCGGGTTTATGGATATTTTGGAGAGCCCCTGATGTTGCTGAGGTATCCTTCAGACAAGATCATCTTCATGGAGTTTCTCAAGCAGATGCAACATGTTCATTTCTTTCTTCGCAATTGTCATAAGACTGCGGCTACTTTTCCATTTGCATTGGGGATTTTCACATGCAGCGCAGCAACAGATGCCAAGCTTATGTCAACCGAGATAGAAAGATTCAAGCTTAAAACTCATATTGAGAGGCGTTCCTATGATCCTTTGGATCATTATGCAAACAGGTTAGAGTGAGGGATTGCACATAAGCCAACACTTGAAGATTTCTGGGCTAATTGTGAAGATGAATTCGAGGTTCGTCGTCGTCACTATTGTAGACTCACTATCACTCAGCTCTCTGATTACCTATCAGAGGATGTTGATGGTCTATCAGATGATGATGGAGAAGTTCTTCTCAATTCATATGTCAGAGATAAGATTGCTCGGCAGCCACTTCGTTCACCAGATTGGTATGCTAAAGAGAATACTTCTATTGAGGAAGTTTCTAGATCGGTTATCAAGACCAGCAAGCAGTTCTTGGAGAGTAAACAGAAGCGAAAGTCAGTTCCTGTGACAGAGCCACCAGAGAAGTTTTCTTTATTGCCTTCTACTTCTAGGTCAAGACCTCGGGTCAAGGCTATTGTGATACCTCCTGAAGGAGTCAGACTCAGTGGAAACACGGGGAAGAGAGCTACTGGTAAGAGGAAGCAGAAGTAAGTTGAGAATGTACCTGAGATTCCAGTAGAGACAGTCATTCAAGATGAACCTCACGTTTCATCGCCTAGTTCGCCACACATGCAACCTATTGATATAGATTCAGAGCCTGAGATACCAGTTCAAGTAGGATCGGAGACAACTGAACCGCCACAGGTGGATACATCAGGGACAGTCTCTCCTCGAATTGATGATATTGTTTAGTCTTGTTGGCTCGAGAGGTCTTTGGGGAGATAGAGGCGAGAACCTTCGTATAACCTTGATTTATCTGAGTTCGGTGAGCCTTATCAGAGAAGGTCGAACAAGAAAATCAAGAAACAGGTGCATATTGAGAAGACTCCAGAATCAGAGATTGTTATAGAAGTTGTTGTTCCTCCAGAGGGTAAGAGCTTAGATGAAGTCGAAGTTGGTGACTTTACTTTCACTAAGGCAAATCTTGGCAGGACCACTCGGGAGACAGACGTGACTCTTCTCAAGATTGTTACCAATAATCTTGAAGAACACATCACGAAGGATGGAGAGGATAAGGCATTGCTTAAGGCTGAAAATAGTCAACTTCGTCAATATATTTCTGATCTTGTTCACGGAAATTCGAGTAGAGCGCCTATTCTTCCTCATAATACACCTGCAGAACAACGAAAGCTAGATCAGTTAGTCAGTCATGGCAGACTTTTGGACAACTGGATTGAAAGTTTAGTTACTACAGGTCAACGTCTTCTTGCAGATTTGTATCAGTTGAGGAGTGATGCACATAGACTTCGTCAGGGTATTCAGTTGCTCGAGGTTTCGGTTGCAGAGAATTTAGCCAAGGATCGAGTTCTTGTGTCCCAGTTGTCTGTTGCATACGATGCCTTGGAGATTGATGAAGATCAAGAGAAATTTTTTACTTGGAGAGAGCAGCACCTTCTCAAAATGGAGATATGCGAAAAGGTTTCTACCAAGTTCTTTTCAATGAAAGATGATGTGGTTGGAGTACTTGCACTTGTCAGTGGTTTTGTTGTTCAGATTCCGTGTCATTATCTTCTTGAAGATGGCACGTATGTTGAGTTGGACAAAGTACAAGCTGAGTTCGAAAAACTGATTCGTGATAACCTTGAAGGAGAGCCTATGGTGCCTAAGTTGGAGAATATTTCAGTTATTTCAGCTAGTCTCAGAAAGGCGACTGAAGATGTCAGAGAAGGCATGCATACAGTCAAGGAAAGTGGCAGAGAACTGAAGAAACAGACTGTTGTTTTGGATAGCATAAAAGTGCCTGAAGACAGAGAGATTGACGAGTTCTTGGTCGAAGTGTTAGACCGAGATGACATGGAGTGATCTGCCAGTTGGAACCTGCAGTTAATTTCAAGGGTTGAGTCATGAGCAGCAGTTAACTCGACTTTCAGTCTTGAGTTCACTCGCTGATTTCACACATGCTTATCTCGTCCTTGGAATTATCTTCACAGGAGTTAGGGTTAGGGTTTCCAGTTAACTGAGGGTAGTGTCCAGTTAACTTTGCTTTAAATAAGGACATGCATGCTTGCACATTGTCCATTTAGGTTAGATGTACCGGTTAACTGACGGTAGCTTTCCAGTTAACTGTATAGTTTACTTTATTAGGGTTTAGTAATAAATCTTGCATGCATTGCAAGACTGTAGTTGACTCAAGGTGATTTTAGGGTTCCCTACACTTTTCGATGTCTATAAATAAGAGCTTTTGCTCATTTGTAATTAACTTTTGCACGAGAGAGGAATATATGCTGTGCCTACCTTGCCTTCAATATTGCTCATTTTGTATCTGTTCATGCGCTTTTGTTGTTATAATGAATTGTTATGCCACATAGGGTTTCATGCAATTGTGATGGTGAATTCTTTCCATAGTTAGATTAAATCTGTTTTTGTGTTCAATAAACTTGTTTAGATTGAGATGATAGTTGCGCCACCTTGCCTTCAAGTAGAGAATCTGTGCTTGGTTATCGTGTGTTGTTGTGAACAATAAACTTGTTCGGATTGAGCTGATAGTTGTGCCACCTTGCCTTCAAGTTGAGAATCCGTATTCAGTTTATCGTGTGTTGTTGCTACCAATAAATGTGTTTAGATTGAGCTGATAGTTGTGCCACCTTGCCTTCAAGTTGAGAATCCGTATTCAGTTTATCGTGTGTTGTTGCTACCAATAAATGTGTTTAGATTGAGCTGATAGATGTGCCACCTGTTGTGACTTTTTTCACACATCGCCCCATTCAAAATGGGGACCCCTAATTTTTGCTCCATTCTGGTCTTTTGGCTTGGGTTTTTCTCTCTCTCTCTCTCTCCGTCTCTTTTCTGTCTGCCTTTTCTGGGGATTTCTCCGCCGTTGAGTTTAGACGTGAAATTTTGGCCTAGTCTGAAAATTAGGGTTTCCATCTTTCCTGGTCAGTCCGAGATCGAATAAAGTGAATAAGTTGAAAACAACGCTCAACATTGATGTCAGTGTGCTTCCAGCAGGCTACCATTGAATTTTCATCAAATTCTGAGTACTTACTATTTTTAGTAAGTGTGCAATTACGGGCGGTCCTTCAACATTTTTGAGATTTTGACAGTCACACTGCGTTCAGAACACATCAAGCTGCTCGCGTGCAAAATTTGAGCTGAAACAAACAACTTTCTATTTTTAGCAGTCCAGCTTCCGGAACAGATTTCAGGGCTTAAACGAAGAATTTTTCAACACATGTTTGCATATTCCTTCTGGGTTTTTCGAGCCCTTCGCAGTGATGTAACATGCAAAGTGAGACAACTTTCAAAGTTCAGCCTTCGGAGGCTATTTTTAGGGTTTGCATATCAGGGTTTTCTTTGCATGTCGGATGATTCTTTATGGGTTTTTCGAGACCTACACAGTGGTGTGACATGCAAACAGAGATAACCACCTATTTGGGAACTTACTATTTTTAGCAGGTGCATCCCGGCAGCCGCCTCCCAGCACTTTAGAATCACGAGCTGATCGCAATGTAGCAGAAACGAGGACAAACGAGGATCATTTGATATGCATGCAAAACAAATTAGGGTTTCCAGCTTCTGGACCTGAAAAGAGGGGTAAAAAGTCAGAATTTTCGAAAACCGGTGTAAACCATCGCGATCAGCATCCTTCAGGCTATCTGCTGGTAAAATTTGAAGGCAAACGGAGCACTTACTATTTATAGTAAGTCATTTTGGAAACAGGCTAAAAATAGCAAATCAGTTGTGTGCGTCGATGTCAGCAGGCAGGTCACGTGGTGAGGAGCACCTCATTTGAATTTCAAATCAAACGGAGCTGTGGAGGTATCAGAAGCAAGCAGTTACTATTTATAGCAAATCACCTTCAGAAATGGGCTAAAAATAGCAGGCCAACTAAAAATAGCAGTGTCAATAGGGTAACAAGGTCGTGAGGATGCAGTGTTTGAAATTTCAAATCGTTCTGAGCTTCAGAGATGCAAAAATCGAGAGACTTACTATAAATAGCAGGGCATGGATAAACTAGTGAAGACAAGGAAAAAATGAGAAAGTCAAAGAACTTCATCCTGCAGCTACCTGGAAATGCGCCCAAGTTGATGAAGAAGCATGGAGAAAATTCTAAATCCAAAACTCGTCCTCCTGCTTGGCCAAAATGCGCCCATGTAGCAAGAAAGTCAAAGAGGTCAATGTTTTTCATCCTGTAGCTATGGCTAAATGCGCCCAACTCAAGGTGAAAGCATAAAAAATTCTAAGTATGAAACTTCGTCCACCTCCTAGGCTAAAATGCGCCCATGTAGCAAGAAAGTCAAAGAGGTCAATGTTTTTCATCATGTAGCTATGGCTAAATGCGCCCAACTCAAGGTGAAAGCATAAAAAATTCTAAGTATGAAACTTCGTCCACCTCCTAGGCTAAAATGCGCCCATGCTTGGAAAGTCAAAGAAAGTCAAAGAACTTCATCCTGTAGCTATGCTAAAATGCGCCCACCTTGAGAGTTTGGATGCTGAAAAATGGCTAAGTTAAAAACTCGTCCTCCACCACCCCCTAAATGCGCCCATCCTACACATAGGTGGAAATGCGCCCAAGTTCAAAGAAGTCAACAAGTCAACAAGAAATTCGTCCTCCTCATATGTCTAAATGCGCCCAAATGGGGCCATGTGAAGACGAAATAAGGAAGTTGAAGAGTCATCCTTCATGCAAGCCTAAATGCGCCCAAGTTGAGGAGAGTAAAAGTGAAATACTCCAAGGCGTGGTGAAAACAAGGTAAATGCTAGGCGTGGTTTTTTATTCACCTTCAAGTGCTATATGCGCCCAAGGTGGTAAGTGTTGTAAGGTGTTAGAAATATCTCCAAGGCGTGTGAGGTGAAATAAAGTGCTAGGCGTGATTCTTTCTTCTTCAAGTATGCTATGCGCCTAGGGTGGTGAGATAAAATACAAGATGGTGTTGATGAATATTCCTAAGGCGTTGGAGTTGCAAGATAATGAAATTTTTCCTAAGGCGTTGAAGATGATGGAAGTAAAATATGATGTGCTTGCAGGAAGATCTTCTAAATGAAATAAATTTTTCTCACAGGCAAAGTGATTAAGTTGAATATAAAAAACTTCCAAGGCGAAATTTTTCTAAGGCAAAATTTTCAAGGGAGAATTAAATTTTTTCTCTAAGGCAAAATATTTTCTTCTTCAGAAAATACGCCTAGACCCAAGGTGATGAATTTTCCTGAGACACGAGCAAACTTTTCCAGAGATGAAGTCAGGGAATATTGACGATGCAAAATGAATTTTAAAATTTCTTAAATCTGAGCAACGGGATGTTCACAGAGATGAAGAACGGATTTAAATTGGTGAAATAATATTTTCTAAGGTTTAAAAATTTAAAAATTTAAATGAACCCGTTCGTTGTGTACCCATGGATTCGCCGCGTTTCAGATAAAATTTTCTTCTGGGTACTGGACGTTTGTGATGATAGATGGATTTCCATGTCTTCCGCACTTCGCCGAGGCCTTCAGCATGAGGAATTTAATCGGTGCTCAAATTGTGAAATTTTCCTGAGGAAAATTTTATAATCTTCTAAGGCAAATTTGAATAAAATGATTTTTGAAAGGAAGATGCTTCGAACGATGAATTTGAAATGAGTTGCCTAGATGATTTTAATCCAGTTCTTCACAGATGAATTTTCCAAAGCCGAAGAGAAGTAAAATTCGAATTCAAGTGACAGAGCTCTGGCTGGTGAATCAAAAGATGAATTTAAATTAAAAAAATTTGAAAGTGAATTTGAAATGTGGCAGTCAAAGTTGAACTTCTAGAAGGTTGAGATTCTCAAACAAGTGTCGAAAATGCCAGAGAGGGAAATTCAAACGGAGTAGTGGAAATTTAATTCACTGGCTAAACTTTGGCTAAACTTAGCCTCTTCTAGAAGTCGATTTTGCTATAAGAGCTGAGAGGTTTTTCATTTCTCCTCACCAGTTGAGAGAATTCTATTTTGTTCTAAGGCTGAAGCTGAGTTGAGTGTGAAGCTGAAAGTTGCTAAGGTTGCAAGTGTTGAAAATTTCGAATTTTTTTGAAGCTTGAGAAGTTCGAAATTTTGCTGAGGGCTGGAGAATTTGTTGAAAGTTTAAAAAGTGCGAACTTGCTGATTTGAAGTTGCCAGTGCAAGTGAGGGAATTTCGATTTGAAGAAGATCATATTGCTGAAGCTGAGAAGGACGCCTTGAAGTAAGAAATTTCAAAGAGTATATTGAAGTGCGCACTTGCTGATTTGCTGAGTGTGAAGTACGAATTTACAAAAGTTCAGATTGCTGATTGAAGTTGCTGAAAGTGTTGAATTTGTTGAGATTTTCTAAGTGATTGAAGCTCGAATCTATTGAAGGAGAAGTTGAGATGGCTGAGGCAAGGGCGACTGGCAAGGATAACAATGGTGCATCCAGGCAAGCAGTTATAAAGAAGCTGAGCAAGACATTTATGCCAGAATCGAAGTTCACTTCAAAGTTGGGCAAGCTGACAGATACGAACTTGGGCTTCGTCAACCTAGAGACTTTCAAGAACAGAATGCTGGGGATTGGTAGTCATCGACCTTCGACCACTTCACACAACATTGTTCGAAGCGGATTATATGCAACTGCTGGTTTCCCACCAGCCATTCAGTGTTCGGAGCTGATGATGGAGTGCGCCAACTGCTACGAGAAAGATCACAGGTCAATCATGTCACCAGATGGACAAGTGCTCGCCAACCTCACTCCTGCTGCCATTGGTGAAGCCTTCGGAATCCTAGTGCACAGGAATATGATTTACAAGTCCAGAGAGCGAGCTGAGCGAATGTATGCCTCTGCATACGAGAGATGCACGGAGACGATCAATACTCACTGGATGAGCAAACCCAAGCCCTCTTGTACGAAGCTGCCAAAACAAATCATAGCAGATGACTTGAAACAGGAGTACTGTGATCTCATTATGATGCTGAGTCGAGTTGGTGGCTATCCACAGTCATTTATTTTTGAGCCATGGATGTTTTATTACATCAACCTCGTACTGGAAGGAAAAGACTACGTCAACTGGGCCGAGATGATCAGTGACAATTTGCATGAGTAGCTCCTGAGCTTGAGAAGAACGAAGACATTCTATATGAGCTCTTACATCATTTACATGCTGGCTCGTATGACGAGGTATAGAGGGATTTCATACAAGGAGCCTCGCTGGTTGTGGCTCTCATTAATTCAGATCAAAGTGGCTGTCCAGCTGTGATTTGGCAAGTACTCACTCTATTACAAGCTGCGTCAATGACGCTTCAATTATGCAATATCGCCGGTAGACCGCTTAGGAGCGATGCATCACGTAATCTCGAGAGCCTCCAAGAATTGATTGAAGTGCTGGCACAGTTTATATAATTCCCGGGTTTTCTTAAGCAAGGTTTTTCATCATATCCATATGAGCTGCCTGGGTACCCAACCAATAGAATTTTAATGTTGAGATATTCAGGCAAATTGGTTGCCTACGATAAGATTCAGAAGAAAAAGAAGAAGGGAGGTGTTGACTTCCCAATTGTCATGGGCAATTCAGATGAAGTGTGTCCTTCATTACAGGCAGCTAGAGAAGCCGAGAGTGAGCTTCAATTTTATCACTTTTCATATCACACTAGCCGACAGCACTATGATCCGCATAATAACATCAAATGGGTACTGTCAGAGGAGTTTAAACACAAGGAAAATATCGAGGATTATTGGGCTGATGCATCAGATGAGGTTGAAGTCAGGAAAAGAATGTTCTCTCGGTTGCCAATTAACATGATTAGGGAGTGTGAAGTTGTTCCGGTTCCAGACCAGGTGAATGAGGACATGGACGTTGTCCATCCAGATTATGCAGCAGTAAGAGATACTCCACTTCCACTCCTGGATTGGTCAGAACCAGAGGTTGCTGACTTGGACACTCTTTCTATTCCCGCCCATATTTTACCGAGAGCATAAAGTTGACAGCGGTGAAAGCGATTGAAGAGTAGGTCAATTGCTTTTGACTTTACACCGATGGAGATCACGTGACACCCAACACCCAAGTGAAGAAACAAAATTACAACGGCGGGTCTAGAATCTCAAGGAAAGAGCCGGCCGGGTAGGGCCTGGCTCAGCCTAACTCCGAAATGAGTCACCGCCATTGAGCACATCGCTCTCCAAGTATGAGGTTTTATCATTGATCAAAGAAATGTATTGAATCAGGTGCAAGCGGTACAAGAAAATAATTAGCCACCACAGAGAGAGTCAGTTGGCCAGAGCGTCAACGCACCTAGTAGAGATGATCAGCAGACTGATGAGGGGACTGTTACTGACCCTCAGTTTCAGCAGGAGTTAGAGGAGGCTTTGGAAGATGATGATGATATAGTTTCGGGAGATACTCAGCCACTTGAGGCCGATGAGCCTCACCAGAATGATATAGAAGTTGAACAAGTTCGAGAAGTTGAGGCACAAGAACAACAGCCATTTGATATACAGTATACAGTACCTGATTGGCTCAGAGATAGGATGAGAAGAAGCCCCAGCGAAGAGATTGATCCAGCAGTTGAAATGGAAGAGTTTTTGAACAGACCGGAAGGCGACCTCCGTTGCATGAAGAGAGCACGCAAAAGTTTTGAAGATATCAACCGGATGAGGATGGCTCACCTCTTAGCCGCTGGCTGCTGATTTGCACTTGGTGATGAAGCAAAGGCTTAAAATTACGCCGTGGTCACAACTTTGGAATTAGGACGTCCCACAGGTGCACAGGTTGTAGAAGAATGTGATAACTCCTACCTCGCCCTCAAGGACAGATTATTCAAGAAGGAAGGAAAGTACAAGAAGTTGAAAAAAGAGCATAAGGCCCTGATTGATATGTGTGCAGTGTATTGTCTCGCTTCTCGTAAGTGAGATTCCCCGGTGATAGAGCTTCCAAAGAGATATTCATAGAGCCAACCTGGTTTGCCGGAGTTAGGTGACGCACAGGAGGCGCATGGGTAATGCCGCAGAGTTCGCGTCGGTGACATGTAAATTTCCATGGAAGACCTTGCTCTTGCTTTTCAGCAAAGTCAAAGTATTTTGGTAACGAATTATGTTTTGATCGCAGTTTGGGAGATGCTTCGCTTACATTTCTGGAGCAAAGTAATTCAGCTACCAGAGGCATTGAGGTACGTTCCTATATCGGCATTGATGGAGGGTCATTCGTGGCAGTCGACCGTGCATGATTTTCAGATGATATTCTTCAGCCATCACCTGATCGGTTTCTCTCGACGCTAAATACGCGTATATTCAACGAGTACGTATAGTTATGGGCCAATATTGATAGAGTTCAATATTTCGAGGCCATATTTGCTAGGCTATGAATCCAGATGAAGTGAATATTGATAATTTGAGGGGTATTGCGCTTCCTTTTCGTGAGAGGTGAAGACCTTCGTGACAAGATGATTTCTCGAACACTTCTACTTCTCTCCTCCGCTCCACCTTGATCCGCAGCACGCAGACTCCTAGTTGCTTGGAGTAAGTGTCTGCAGCGGCAATGATACTGCTACGCTTTTGAGTTTCTGCCTAGATTACAGCCCCACTCCATTTCGGGCCTCACAGAGGTTGAGGCTGTACTTGGCAGGTTCAAGCGAGCCTGCAGCCGAGAGAAGCAGAATGGGAATGCACTGGATGATGATCTTCTAGAAGACTGATTTGTGGGGCATGAATTGCCTTTTTACTATTTTGGGAGTGAGTGGGAATCTTTGCTCATTTATTGCACCACTCCCATTCTCGCGCTTTAGGGTTAGGGCTGAGGTGGCTTAATCTTAGCCACTCTTTTGATTGTAATCTTAGCCGTCCATTGGACTGGGCTACCTATAAAAGGGGGAGTCCCCCTCATTTGTAATTCATTAGACTAGCATTAGATTTGGAGATCAAACTAGAGAGTAGAGCAGAGTAGACATTTTGCTTGATAGTTTAGCATAGTGTGGAGAAGAAGGAAAGTTTTCCCTTTGAAAACTTTTGTGGAGATTGTTGTGTAAAACTTTCATAATAATAGATCTTTTCATTGATGGTGGAATTCGTCTTTGTCATGGATAGCTAGCAAGGTCTCTTCATCCTTTCGGATCCAAGTAGCATAAAGTAGCGTAATTTTCATTTCATGCAAGTAGTTTACTTTGGATGTGTGGTGTTTTATTGAGGTAGCTTCATTTCATTCCATACCACTAGCAGCTTGTCGATGATAAGTTCGCCTTGCATGGTCTACTGGACATTATCTTGAGTTTAACTTCGATTGTGATTTGTATACTTATATGCGTCGTTTTGATGGTGTATGTATGCTAAATTGTAATCTGAACATCTTTCGCTATCCCTTTGAAGATTGCACTAATTTTGCTGAAGTTGTCCGAAGTGAGGCTAGGTGAAATTCGGTTGAAGTCTGCGGAAATTGAGCTCCACATATCTTGCATTCAGAATAGGATATAAGTCTCTTAGGCCCTACACTCATTTACTTTCCGCACATTTCTGGTTAGCCTTAGGAAAACGAACTTAATGCCAAATCACACGCACAAAATCCCCTTCAAATCATTCACCTACTGTTAACTGCAAGAAGCCTGAACAATTGTGTAAGTCCCCTCGTGAAAACAGCAATTCACATCAAACCAACTGAGGGTATTCTAAGTATTTCGGAACCTTGGAGTTGAACGTGCGAACTTTCTTGCAATCTTAGCGCACAAAATACTTTGATCAAGAGAGAACGGAGTAGCCTTCGGACTATTTTGTTCTGCTGATTGGTGTGGTCATAAAAATCACATCAACACCACCTTGCCTTCAAGTTGAGAATCTATACTCGTTTATCGTCTGATAGTCAAACCTTGCTCCATTTCCTCATGCTTTGTTTTCTTGAGGGAACTGGACAGATTTTAAGTAATTGGCATAGTTGTAGTTAGTAGTCTGCGAAACCAGAAAATACTCAGCTACAACGTATATAGTTTTCGAGAAAGCCTTGTACCTCTACAGCTAAAACAAAAAGACAGGATTTAGTTTAGTTTATTTTCCTTTGCAAATGCTTTTGTCAAGCACAACGAGGGAGCTTCCCCTCCTAATTTGAAGAGCACTCATTGCGTAGTGTGCATAGCTGTCCGTACCAACTCTTACTCCAGAGGTGCTAGTTGTTACGCCAACAAATTACAAACATGCAATCATAGTTACAATGACTTTGATTCAATAATAGTTTTAACTATTTGCAATGTAAGCTTGACTTTCACCAATATTCATTAACTTTTATGAAATTATCCAAGTTGTTGAATTGGATATGGGTACAGGTACATGTACTTGGGCATGATATGCTGATATGGTAGATTTTTTTGGGGGGGTTGGGTACGTTCTAGGTATGTCCGTACAAAAAAGCCGAATATAATATAGACTATATATTCATGCATATATAATTATATTTTATTATTCTACAATTATAGTATATATGATAGTGTATTTAATTTAATTATTTTAATTTAGTCATATAAATAAAATATTAAAAATAAATTTAAAATTATATATTAATATAGACTATATATATTCATATATATATAATTATTATAATATATAACACTTATTAGCCACCCAAATAGAATACTGCGATGTCATTGTCGAATCCTCCTACCCTTAAGGTCTCTGTGAATCGTTTGCTTGTCTTTGTGTAGACGATCCTCTTGATAAATCCAATATATCTGACTCCTTCAATATTGCGACAAGTGATGGCTATTCACACAAAAACATGTCTCATGTGCTGCTTTGAAAGATTACTCGTGTCCTAATTTGGTTTGTGTGCCTCCTATTTTTGCCTTAATGCCCAAGTCATGTCCTAATAATTTGTCACTAGGCATCACTCAAGTTGCATCGGTTTCTACTTGGGATGCTCTGTTCCTACCTCCACGGTTCAACGCAAATTCTTTGTGTGGGGGAAAAAAGAAACCCCTCAACTGTGATATCAAAGTTCTTGTCCTTGTTTTCGAGGATGATATCAAAAATGAAATATTAGAAAGTGAAGCTTATTTTGCGACCCATGGTTTAATTGGTAGATTCAATTGACTATGGCCCACTCTTCCAAACCCACACAAATGGATCATTGATGCTTGGAGGCCTTTCTTGAATGGTAACCTAGAAATATACCCTTGGGCCCGTGGTTTCTTTATTGTGAGAGAGATTGGGATGCCATACTTTGTGGAAAACATTGGATCTAGGGCCAAAATATCCTCATGCTCAAACCTTGGCATCCTAACTTTAATCCTTCTACCGAATCTTTCATGGTTTAACTTGTGTGAATTCATCTCCTAAACCTCCCACTTCAATTTTGGTTTGATGCATGTTTCGAGGCAATTGGTAATACATTTGGCAACTTCTTGGCGATTTGATCATGATACTACATAATTCACACACACAACTTTTGCACGCATTCTTGTAGATCTTGATGCTTTGAAGGCTTTTCTTGTAGACATTACTTTTAAAATTGCAAAGCGTAGTTGGTCTCAGACATTGCACTACAAAGGTGTGCCCATTTGGTGTCATCAATGTTTTTCTATAGGACACATCATTGCAAAATGCTCCAAGCTCAACTCTAGTGATCAAGCTACATGGTGGAAAGATGTCCTCCAAAGTTTGTTTGCCACCTGTTGTGGCCTTTTTCACACATCTCCCCATTGCAAATGGGGACCCCCTAATTTTGGCTTTTCTTTTCGGTCGTTTTGTTGTTGTCTCTCTTTTCTACTGTCTGTCTTTTCGGGATGTTCCCGCCGTTGAACCTTAACGTGAAATTTTGGCTAAGTCTAAATTAGGGTTTTGAACTTACTTGCCAATTTGAGGACGAATGAAGCGAATAAATTGAAAACGGGGCTTAACATTGTTGTCAGTATGCTTCCGGCAGGCTCTCAGCAAAATTTTATCAGATTCTGAGGTACTTACTATTTTTAGTAAGTGTGAAATTACAGGCAATCCTTCAGCATTTTTGAGATTCTGACAATCACACTGCGTCCAGAGCACATCAGGCTATTCACAGGTTAAAATTGAACTGAAAAGGACAACTTGCTATTTTTAGCAGTCCAGCTTCCAGAGCAGATTTCGAGGTCTAGAGGTTACATTTTCAACGCATGTCTGGAGATTCTTTTTGGGTTTTTCGAGACCTTCGCAGTGATATGACATGCAAAGCATGACGATGACTTTCAGCATTCGGCCTTCGGAGGCCGACATTAGGGTTTGCATGCAGAATTTTTCACCGCATGTCGGCATATTCTTTCTGGGTTTTCCAAGAACTTCGCGATGATGCAACATGCAGGTGGAACCGATCACTTTTCAGAAACTTACTATTTTTAGCCAGTGCTTGCATGTTGAGGATTTTTTTCTGGGTTTTTCTGGGTTTTCGAGATTTTTCAAGCAGTATGACATGCAAAATCATCCAGCAGCCGGTCGGTCACTTTTCCGGCCGCTTTCTATTTTTAGCAGGTATCACTTGGGCAGCTACTCAACACCTCAGAAATGCAAGCTGATCATCATGCAACTGAAACGAGGTCAAACGGAGCTCATCTGAGCAACATGCACAAAATTAGGGTTTCGAGCTTCAGCGCTAAAAATGAGGAATCAGAGGTCAAAATGCTCAAAACTGAGGTATCCATCCTGATCGGCATCTTTCAGAGAATCTGCTGGCAAAATTTGAAGGCAATCGGAGGACTTGCTATTTTTAGTAAGGTGTTCAAGGCGCAGGCTATAAATAGAAAGTCGATCTCAAGCGCCGGCATAGACGGGCAAGTTCACCAACAATGGGCACACTGTCCAAATTTCGAGACAAACGGAGCTAAGAAAGTCCCAGAAACGAGCACTTACTATAAATAGTAAGTCACTTCAGAAACAGCCATAGTTGGCAGGTCAGCATCAAATCTCAGCGGGTGCAAATCAAACATGTGATGAGGGACCTTTGGCGCGAATTTCGAGATAAACGGAGTTACAGAGAATGAAGAATCGGATAATTGCTATTTTTAGCAGGTCAATTAGGGTTTCCTAAAATCAGGGGCAGAACAGGATAGTCACTCAAGAAGCAGCATCTAGTCACGATCAATACCCTTCAGGCAATCGGCACGCAAAATTTGAAGACATTCTAAGCAATTGCTATTTTTAGTAAGTTGCTAAAAATAGCAGGTGCATGCAGATATCAGGGCCCGACAGCTCAACCACATCCTGAGGTTCAGAACAAAGCAAAATCCAACGTTTTTGGAGCCTGGAACTAGCTTGGAGTGCAAAAATTGACAAACTTTCTAAAAATAGCAAATTAGGGTTAGCATGATCGAGTCACTCCAAATTTGACAAATGGCATAAAATTCACTGAAATTGATGAATTTTCAGGTCCAGCTAGTGAAGAATGCCTTTAAAAGCCGAAGGCAGGTCTTGAAAGTTTCTAAGGCATTAAAATTAAAAGTTCATGGGTCAAATGCGCCTGAGTTTGTAAAGTAAGAAAAATCTTCTAAGTCACTTAAATTGGAAGGAGGATATGTCAAATGCGCCCTTGGAGTTGAAGGTTGTAAAATTTTATCTAAGGCATTAAAATTAGAAGTTCATGGGTCTAAATGCGCCCCCCCCTTTCCAGACTTGAGTAAAGGTGATTAAATGTTCTAAGGCGTTAGAAATTGAAAGCTTACCCTCTAATATGCGCCTTTGCCTGGGAAGGAGAATATAAAAAGTTTAAGTGTTGAAAATTGAAAGTTGCTAGGGTCAAATGCGCCTGGAAGGGAGTAGTGAAAATTGTCTAAAGCATGAATTAAAAGCTCAATGTGGCAAATGCGCCCCAAACTGAATGTTCAACCTGCCATATGCGCCCAAGGCATAAATTGAAAGTATGATATATAAAATGCACCCATGGCAGGACTGAAAGTACAAGACTCCAAATGCGCTTGGCTTGGTAGTTGCGCCTAAACCAAAATTGAAAGCACTGAGGGCTATTTGCGCCCTTCTCTGAAGAGTCAGTCAAGAATTCTACTAAGTGTCAGAATTAGAAGAAGGCCATGGTATATGCACCTTCAAGCTTAAGACATCAAAATGCGCCCTTGACTAGTGGAGGGAGTTGGATGATTTATTAAGTATTTCAAAATTGAAAGCATGACCCCTTGAGTGCGCCTTAGTTGAAGAATTGGCAGAGAGAATTTCAAATGACCAAAATTAGAAGCTGAGCACCCTGAATGCGCCTTTGACTTGCATAAGGACTGGGAAAATATTCTAAGTGCTATAAATTAGAAGTAGGCACACCCATATGCGCCTAAGATGCATGCAAGACATATGATGACAAAATACATCCAATTGAAGACAAGAGTACATGCATGCATGAAGACAAAGAATCAAGGCGTCCAAAATTTAAGTGGGCCCCATCCCATACGCCTTGACTTTTGAAGGAAGTATTCTACATTTGAAGTTTGACCCTATGCATGCGCCTTAGCCATTTGAGAAGGCTGTTAAGGAATCTTTAAGTCATGCAAAACTTAAGTGGGCCCCCTGTGATATACGCCTTAACTCTTGGAGAGCTAGAGAATGTTCTAAACATAGAAATTTGAAGTCTAACTCCCCAAATGCGCCCTACCTTGAAGAGAAGTGCTTGAAAATTTTCAAAGTTTCACAAAATGGAAGTAGCTACCTCTAGATGCGCCCTAGATGAGAAGGAAGCCAAAAATATTTTCTGAGTGTTTGCAAGTGGTAGGACAAAAGCTTAAATGCGCCCAAGTTAGTGATGGAATTTAAATATTTTTCTAAGTGTCAGCAAAATTCCACCTCTCTAGAGGAAAATCACGCCTGGACTTGGAAGTATGAATTTCAATGAAGTTGCCGGTGATGAAGTCAGTGAATGCCAGCTTCACAGGGTAATTAAAACTTTTCTCCAAGTCAAAGCAAGGAAATGCGCCTAGAATTGAAGGGATGGATTAAATTTGCTGAAAATTATTTTTCTAAGGTTCAAAATTCAAAAATTAAATGAACCCGTTCGTTGGGTACCCATGGATTTGACGCGTTCTGAAAGAAATTTTCTTCTGGGTATTGAGGATTATCGATGAGGAATGGGTTTTAAGGCCTTCCACAGCTTGCCGAGGTTTCTATGATAAAGATTTCAAATGGGCGCTGGGTTGATGAATTTCCTAAGGGAAATTTGAAATTTTTCTAAGGCAAGGAAAAACGTGTTAAAAATGCCTTGGCGGAGGAATTTGAAAATGATTGCCTAGATGATTTTTGATCAAGTTCCTGGTGAAAGCATCTCTTCTCGAGTCTGAGTTGGATGAAATATCAGAATGAAGTGCGCCGAGCAGAGTGCAGGATGGGTTGGAAAATTTGGCTAAGGCATGAAGAATCATGAAGAAAGCAAAGTTGTGCTGGAAGAAAAACGATGAACGCTTGGAAGTTAAAACATGAAAATCCTGGTAAGTAAGTCGAATTTATATTATGAAGTGTTCTAATGCTCTTCTCCTTGCTTGTTTTGCAGGAGGAACGTCGAGACCAGGTGGTGATGATTTGAGGCAAGTAGTTCAAGACAACTAAATCACGAAGGAAGGAAAAGGTGGAAGAAAAGTTAAGTGTCGGACTTAGAAGAAATGTTTTCAAAACTCAAGATGAAGAAAAGAATGGAAGCTCGAGCAAAGTTGAAGAACACCAAGAAAGAAGATCAAGAACAGTGTGAACGCGTCTACAAACGGGAATCTTCTAGAGGATGGTGGCCATTAATGGCTCATTTATTACCCCACTCCTCTTGGTGGCGGTTTTTAGGGCAAATCTTGTTTAGGGCTGAGGTGGCACGATCTGGGCCATCCAGCCGATTGTAATCTGAGCCGTCCGTTGGACTTGGCCAACTATAAAAGGGGGAGTCCCCCTTCATTTGTACATTCAGTAGACAGTAGAGAAGATTAGAATAGACATAGAGTAGAGGGATAACTTAGAAGTAGCTTAGTATAGATTGATAGTGTAGTTTGAAGAAGAGGGAAAGTTTTCCCCTTGGAAACTTTGTAAGAAATTGTTGTGAACACTCTCTCAATAAAAGAGTTTTTCATTGATGGTGAACTTCGTCTTTGTTGTGAGTAGCTAGCAAGGTTTCTTCGTCCTTCTGATTCAAGTAGTGACTTAAAGTAGAATAAGTTTCATTTCATGCAAGTAGAAGATAGTAATTGTGGAATGTGGTGTTTGATCTAAGCAACTTCGTCTATCCATACCACTAGTGTATTTGCTGATGGTGAATGCGCCTTGTGTGGTCAACTGGAATATCATGTACTTAACTTCAATCACAGTTTGAATAATGGTATGCGTCGTTGTGATGGTATCTTTATGTCAAGTGGTGGTTTGAACATCTTTAGTCATCTCCCTTGAAGATTGCACCGACTCCGTGGAAGCTGTCCGATGTGAGGCAAAGCGAAGTCCGGTTAGAAGTTTGCTGAAGTTGAGCTCCATATCCCACACCTTAGAGTAGATTAGAATCTTCTTAACCTTACCTCATTTCAATTCAGTACTTTCTGACTAGAATAGGAAACTCGCGCTTCATAGACAAATCTTTCGAGCATTTTAATTCCTTCTCCTCTGCTGAACAATTCCGTAAGTCCCCTTGAAATACCAGCAAATCACATCAAGCCAAACTGAGCCTATTCGCACTGAAAGAACCTTGGAGTTGAACGCATGAACTTTCTTGCAATCTTAGCATGCGGAATACTTTGATCAAGAGAGAATAGGGTAGCCGTTGGAAACTTTATTCTGCGTTGGTGCGGTCACGAAAACACATCAACACCACCCTTGCACTCCCCAGTTTGTTTGCCACCCTTGCAATCCTAGAGATAAGTACACCTATCAACTCATTAATTTTTTGTACTCTTATTCCATTTATTTTTCCTAGCTCTTATATCTAGGTTAATTGTTTGCTAATTGATTGCATTTATTTAATTAGCCTAGATATTTATGTAAGAGTGATTGTATCCCTTACAATAGGTTTTATTTTCATGTTTTAGACTACCTTTTTCTCCCTACGCAACTTCTTTTGTTTTATCCTTGTTTAATACAAGCCATGGTAAACCCTAAGTTGGGGTAACTGTGAAGGTTTGTGTACATCATAGAGGAGGCACATGTTCAAATTTAGAGGGGGTAGAGTATGCACACCTCATTGACAATTTATTACATAAATGGAAAATAACTCCCCTGTGGGGTTCTACAAGAAGGCTCCCCATGCACCAAATTGGTCTACAAAGGTGTGGCCTCCTAATTCCTACATGTACCTAGGTGCTCAATCCATAGGACCTTTTAGTCTAAGCCATGCATCTTAGATGCACCTTTGCAAGGATTATCCAACTCTCTATATCTTGGAGTAACAACGTTCCTTGATACACTTCTAGGGCACCTTTATAAGGTGTGCCTCTTTAGTGTAGTCATCAAAACCAAGGTTTGGCACTCCAACTTTGGAATTGATGACTTGGCTAGAATCAAGAGGCTCCCAACTCTTATGTTGTAGCATATGATTTGATGTAAACATACAATCCTTTAGTGCATTATCCAAGCAAAGTTTTGCACCCATTTCTTGCAACTCGAGTGACATTTCAAGCTCATTTTCCACATTCATAGACTCAAATCCTTGGGTGATTCAACTTTTGGGCATATGAGGTAACCCTTTGTAGCACTCTGCAACTTCATGCTTGAAAAATGGCCTTGTTATTATTGTGGAGGAACAATTTACTATGGTTGTCACCAAAAAGTGTGCTTGGTTACTGCAGGGGTGGCAAACATTAGGAAAGATATCATCCAAAGTTTGTTTGCCACCATTAGGAAATATGCTACCTTTATTTGTTATGCTCTTCACAATTTGTATTGCCTTTGAAACTAATGTAGATCAATCCCCATTGTATTGAACCTAATTTGACCCATAGGATTGATCTTAAGCCATGTTGGATTAATGTAACAGAAAATACACTTTAGGATTTATTTGCCTATGTCTAGATCTATCAAGGTGGTGTCTTGAGACACTTTTGAGGAGCTTTTTAGCTCGATAGGTGAATAGGTTATCCTAGGTCAAAACCCTTGGTGGACCGAATTAATACCAATTAAAGATCAAAGATAACTTTTACAGACACATAGATGGCCTATATTGTGATGATGTATATTTGATTCCTTGAATGCTTTTTAGAATTGAAGTGCGCTCTAATGATTTTTCTTATTAATTGACCTTGCATCCTTGCATGTGTTTAAGTGCACAATGAATGTTTTGGAATACCATGACATAGCAACATGTCACATGAAGCATGAGCTAAGTTGGCTCATAACATCTAGTAGGAAGGGGCAGGGACATTGAAATTTGAATTTGATGCCTTGGATTTTGGCCTTCATTTTTGCGCTTTCTTGGGTTGACTTGGTTAAATCCATCATCTTGTGGAAATGATTTGAATGGATAAATTGGTGATCTCAAGGTAGGGAATGAATGTATGGGAATTAGTGCAAATGGGGGTGAAATAAAGATGAGTAGGGATTAGGTTGTGATCCAACTCTAACACAAGAGCATGCCACTTGTTGATATGATAATACATTACGACACTCTCATCAAGAAAGGCATGAAAATAAGTGGGAAATATCACAAGTATGCTAATTTCACCTTTGCATTTTGCGCTCACTTTGATGTGCATGCAAATCTAACTTGAGCATGCATTTTAAAGTACAAGGTTGTTCTTAGACAACATGAAAAGTAAATATTCAAACACTCATAAAAAGATATGGGTCCTTCAAAAAGGATAAAACGATTCCTCTTGTACTCTCCTTAGAATGAGTGCTCCATCGAAACTTGTTTCGGTACCCTAACAAAACTTAGTTTTCATATCCCTTTTTGTCTATTTGTCGATAGTCGATCCTTGAATTTGCATCAATACCAAGTCAATTGTGGTTATCCTAGTTAACTTGCTATTGTCCATCTTGGTCTTTTCTACTAACTACTTTTGTAGTGTTAGATGATCATCTTCAGCTTGGTAAGGAATAAGTGATGATGATGTTAAAAGATAGATTGGAGAATAAAGAACAAGTTAGCAGCATGCAAGAACAACAAATAAGGAAGAAGTATTGGAGTGATTCAGTCATCATTCTAAAGAGGATAGCAATACAGTTAACAATGGAGGTGTAGTTGTTAATGGAACAAACAGGTAAGATAGCTTTCAAGGTGAAATGTTAAGGCAAGAGGCACAGTTTATTGTGGCTCCAACCATTGCAATTTATGTCCTAAAGTATGGCGAGGACTTAAGTGAAGTGCTCTAGAAAGCAAAGGAGAAGTTTTAAGTTGTATGGACACTAATTCCTTGGCTATGCCCTATGAAATCCATGAACAAGACTTGAGGAAAAGTGGCTAGTACGGAAGTGCTTTCCACTTGGCAATTAGTTAATGAATCTCACCCCAACTTGAAAGGATTTTAAGTTGTTAATGTAATGTAGTTTAGGTATGGTAGAACCCATATAAAAATGCACCTAAACTCATGACAAGTGATTAAGTGATTAGTGCTCAGCTTAAAGGAAACATAAAAACCATAGAGGTACACAAATTGAGTGGCTTTGCCACTTAAAATCAGGACCAAAAATCAGGGCAAAAACCTTATGAAAGCATGCCATTAATGTAGGGGGAAATAAATGTGATGTCCCCGCTCTAGTCAGTTCTCGGGAACAGTGTGTTAGCCGAGAAACTTAAGCCGCGATACTATGGACCTTTTAGAGTTGTCAGACGTATCGGTGAAGTGGCTTATGAGTTAGATCTTCCGGTGGACAGTAAGGTTCACAACGTGTTCCATGTGTCGCGCCTAAAAAAGGCATTGGGACAACATGTGATTCCTTCTATTGATTTACCACCCCTGGATGATGAGGGGAAATTGATTTTGATACCTGAGGCCATTCTGGATTCCAGAGAGCGTCATCTTCGGAGGCGGGTTATCAGGGAATACTTGGTAAAGTGGAGAGATCTACTGGTAGAGGATGCTACTTGGGAGAGTGACAGTGTTCTTCAGCATCCGGCTTTGAGTTTGCTTGTGGACAAGCAAATTCGGGGAAGACGGACTGTGATGTCCCCGTTTTGTCAGTTCTCGGAACAGTGTGTTAGCCCTTTATTGGACCCTTGTGGGCTAGCTGGATTGGTTAGAGGGTCAGTGGTACTTTCTGGAGAGTTTGATCGTTCTTGTTTTCAGAGCCCAGTGATTGGTTCACAGCAGGCGTTAGCAGTGCAGGAGTCGACAGCTTCTGACGGCACAGGAATATTTGGTGTTTTGAGTGAGTTATGAGTTTTTAAGTGATTTAAATATTAATTGACTTAATATTTAATTATAAAGTCAAATTGACTTTATACTTTTCAAATCACTTAAATATTCTATAAAAAGTGATTTAATATTTTAATCACTTAAAATATTAAAGGCGCCCAAATATTAAGTCATGACTATTGAAAAAGACTTAATATTATTTTAAAAGATTTTAATGATGGCAAAAAGGGCGTATCTTCTTGGAAATGCGTGCCTTCCTTATATAAGGCATTTTTGGCAATGAGAAACGCACCTTTTGATAATTTTGACTTTGCCTTGTATTTCTTCCTGTGCATTCTCTTGTGATCAGGGTTTGAACAATCTTCCATTGAAGAACGATACCTCTTCAGTGTTGAGCACTCTTGAGATTGTGAGAGATCAATCGAATCAGTGCAGTTGAGAGCTTCATTCAAAGGTTCTACATGATTCAGACAGAGTATTATATAAAGATTTACTGTTGCTTGCAATAAGAAAGGGGTTTCTTCCTTGTGGTGCCTTCTTGATCAGATCTGTGGCTCTAGCAGGATTAATACTCATTCTTCTTCTTGGCCGTACGACTTGCATTGGGATTTGTGCCTTTTTAGAGAGGCGTGTGAAGGGATTTGTTGAAACGCCTTCCTTTGGGTTGCTTTTTGACTATAATCTTTGGCGTCTAGTGTTTTCAAAGACTTGTATCCAGTTTCGAGGCAGAAGAACTCAAATCTGGAGGCCAGGCGTCCTTTATGTCAGTTTTCAGCATTCTTGGCTGGCGAGCTGGCTTACTGTTTTAAATTAAAAAACTGAAAACATTCTAGTATGTTTATCATTCATGATCTCACTGTTTCAATAAAATAACGTCTTCTGCATTTCCATTATGTAGGAAATTGCTCTATATTTCAGTTTATAAGCTTTTATATGCTGCGCCCCTTCTCTTCTGTCTATGAACTTTTCTCTAAAAAACTAAATAACACTAAAAAGACTTAAGAAATATTGGGGTTTGAGTTGAGAGCCAGCAGGGCTCATCACAGTGGTATCAGAGCTCTGATCCTGCCAGCCTGCAAGGTTAGCAGTCTTTATGCGGCCTCACCAGAATAGGTTTGACAGGTACTACTCACGCAGGGGTCCAGGTTTGCAGAGAAGTACTTTTGAACCTTTTTCAGCATTTGCGTTTGACGAACAGGAAGAAGAATTAGGCTTTGATAACATGGCTGACAGGGAAGTTGAAGGTTCTCGTAGGAATCATTTTGATGAAGAGGACAGAGAAGCCAGAGATGTGCTCAGAGGCATGGTTGCAGGCCAAGAACAGGTGGCGAATATTCTCCAGCAACTCAGCACAAATGTTCAAAATTTGACAATTAATAGAGCTCAGAATCTGGATCGAGATCATGAAGGCAATATTCATAGAGAACCTCAGAGAGTCATAGCTCCAACACGCACCTTTGAGAGAGCTACATGTCCTACTTTTACCAAAAATGATGCTGAGGAAGAGAATGAAGTTGAACAGGGTGGTGAGATAAATTTTGTAGATAACATCATGGTTATGCATGATGAATGGGATTCATTGCCACCGAGAGTTAAGGAGCACCTTAACTTCGATAGATTCATGAGCCAGAAGAGAGAACACACCAGAAGCAGGAATGACAGGAGGCCTAGACACAAGCAGAATGATCTTAGACAGGCTACCAATAAGCTTACCTTGGCGAACTTTGATGGCAGTGGTAGAGTTACAGCACGTGCCTAGGCCAGTAAGCTTGACACATTCTTGACACTACGTCCCATGCCTGAGGAGGATGCCATTCGATTTGCAACACTTCACCTTGATGGCGTGGCACATGACTGGTGGATTCATGGCATGGCTACTCTTCACCATGACAGGATTACCTCGTACCAGGAGTTTACTGATAGACTGGTAGAGAGATTTGATAGACGAGATCCAAAAATATTCTTCAGAGATCTGGCACAACTGAAACAATTGGGTAGCTTGGAATCGTACATTGGAGAGTTCCAAAGACTATCCGTGATGGTGACAGGAATCTCAGAGAGAAGGTTGATCATATTGTTCATTGAGGGTCTTTTCGAGCCCATGAAAGGTTGGATAAAAGCATTTGATCCACCTACTTTACAGGAGGCCATGAGGAAAGCTCGTAGCATGGAGCTAACTACGCCTCGTAAGCCATTTGGCTCGAAACCAACTACCTCCTACACAGAGAACAAATCAGATCCGAAGAAGGCTGATAATGCAGATCAAAAGAAGAAATTTGCAGCCCCTTTAGATCGAGAAACAATGAACGATTTACGTAGAAGGAAACTTTGTTTTTACTGCAAGGGTCCGTATGACTTTAATCATGACTGCCCCCTCAAACCAAAAGGGCAAAACAGGCACATGGAGTGGTTTTATGAGGGAGAAGCGTTGACTGATTTTTCTAATCAGCAAGCTCCAATCTATGATACAGATGGAGAAGAGTCAGAAAATGAGGCAGAAATTGTAGTAGAAATAGAATTACAGGAGGCTCATATGTCCAGCATGCAGAGAGAGGGATATTTCAGACTCCATGGGATCCTAGCTGGTCAAAGGGTCATATCTCTTCTAGATACAGGTGCAACCCACAACTTTATCGATTCACGGTTAGTGGAGAAACGGGGAATTCAAACTCAACAGTTTGAAGGCATACGTGTGAAGGTTGCAGATGGATACACTCTCAACTACGAGAGGATGATACCTAACTTGCCATTGAAACTCAACAATTTTGAGTTTAAGGCAGATTTTTATGTTGTGAACATGGGAGGAACGGATATAGTTCTTGGCATGAAGTGGCTTCATGCGATAGGAGAGCTCACACTTAATTTGCGTGACATGGAGATGAAATTCAGCATAGATGGCACAAATCATATTCTAAAAGCCATCAAGGACAACAACCTTAGAGAAATTTCACTCCGGAGAACGGAACATTTGATTCGCCACGATATGGTAGAGTGGGCTGCTGAGTGCAAGCTAATGCCTTCACAGTTGGAGCAGCAAGCTTCTTCTTACCATCCAGATGTGCAAGAACTTCGAATCAAACATGCAAAGGTTTTCAGTGCAATTCCACCAGGTAGACCTCCTAACAGAGGTATTGAACACATCATAGAATTGGATGAGGGCACAAAACCTATTATGATCACTCCTTACCGGCACCCTAAACGCTTGAAAGATGAAATTGAAAAGACCATCAAAGAACTTTTAGCTATGGGGCACATCAGGCCGAGTAAGTCACCCTTTGCTTCATCAGTTGTTTTGGTGAAGAAAAAGGATGGTACACTCAGAATGTGTATTGACTACAGAATGCTCAACAGGAAAACTATAAAGAACAGGTATCCTATTCCACGGATAGATGAGTTGATAGACGAGCTTCATGGAGCTTGCTATTTCTCAAAGATAGACTTGAGGACAGGTTACCATCAGATCAGAGTCCGAGAGGAGGACATAGAGAAAACTGCGTTCAGATGTCACTGTGGACACTATGATTTCTTGGTTATGCCATTTGGTTTAACCAATGCTCCAACCACATTTCAGTCTACTATGAACAGGGTTTTCCATCCTCATTTGAGGAAATTTGTATTGGTGTTCTTCGATGACATCCTGGTTTACAGCAAATCATGGGAGGAACACGTGGTTCACCTGGATGAGGTATTGAGTATACTTGACAGGGAGTCCTTGTACGCCAAGGAATCCAAGTGTGCTTTAGGCATGGCAGAGCTTTTATATCTGGGTCACATCATCAGTGGTGCAGGAGTCAGCATGGATCCAGAGAAAGTTCGGGCCATCATCGATTGGCCTACACCTGAGACATTGACACAGCTCAGGGGATTTGTAGGATTGTGTGCCTTCTATCGTCGGTTCGTTAGTGGATTCTCGCGGCATGCTGCACCACTAACTGATTTGACTAAGAAGGGTGCTTTTGTGTGGACACCACTAGCACAGGTGTGCTTTGAGAAGTTCAAACTTCTCATGACTACGTGTCCAATTTTGGCTTTGTCGGACTTCTCCAAACCTTTTGAGTTACATTGTGATGCCAGTGGTGAGGGTATTGGTGCAGTCATCATGCAGGATCGGCACCCTATAGCTTTCGAGAGCAGAAAGCTAAGAGGTCCTGAACGTAGCTACAGTATCTATGATAAGGAAATGTTGGCCATCATGCATGCCATGGCCAAATTCAGGCAGTACTTGATTGGTAGTAAATTCAGTGTGAAAACCTATCATAATAGTTTGAAACATTTTCTTGGGCAGTGAGATCTGAACGAAAGGCAACAGAAATGGGTCAGCAAACTTTAGTCCTATGATTTTGACATCTCCTATGTCAAGGGAACTCAAAATGTGGTTGTTGATGCTTTATCTTGCCGTCCTCACTTGAGCTCCATTACACTGATTTCAGAGGACTGGAGACATCTGATAGTAGCAGAGTATGCTAAGAACCCATGGGCTTCTAGCATAGTAGATGGGACAGTACAAGATGACAGGTATTCACTTGTAGATGATCTTATCATTTACAAAGGGAGGATTTTACTAGTCCCAGGTTCTGAGATGAGGGACAGAGTATTGAGGTCATTCCATGATTCACCTATGGCAGGACATCCCGGTTACTTTAAGACCTACAGGCAGGTACGGGAGAGATTCTCTTGGAAGGGTCTCAAGTCTTTTGTTCTCCAGTATGTCAGGGAATGTCTTGTTTGTCAGCAGAACAAGCAAGAGCATACATACCCTGCAGGTTTACTCCAGCCGCTTCCTATCCCTGAGAGGAAGTGGGAATGCTTGTCCATGGACTTTATTACGGGCTTGCCGAAAGCTCAAGGGAAGGACAACATTTTTGTGGTAGATCGGTTGACGAAGTATGCACATTTCTTCTCAATCACTACTACACACACAACTACCCAGGTGGCAGATTTATTCTTCCGAGAGGTATTCAGGTTGCACGGTTTGCCTCAGAGTATAGTCAGTGACAGGGACAGCAGGTTTATGAGTAACTTCTGGCAGGAGTTATTCAAACTTTGCAGGACAGAACTCACTCCGAGTACCAGCTACCACCCACAGACAAATGGGCAGACTGAGATAGTCAATAAATGGGTGGAGGGATACTTGCGGAATTACAGTATCAGAAGTTCAAGGCAGCAGAAGGCATGGGTGAGGTGGTTATACCTTTGTGAGTATTGCTACAATACCACTCATCACATGAGCATTCAGATGACACCATACTGAGCATTATATGGATATGATGCTCTGAGCTGTCTAGATTTATTGTTGAGTGACAGTAGAGTACCCAGTGCTGGTGATTTATTACAGGAGAACCAGGATATTATGAGAGCACCCAGAGAGAATATACAGAAAGCTCAAAATCAGCAGAAACAATATGTTGATCAGAGGCGAGTGGAGCGATCTTTCGAGGTCGATGATTTGGTGTATTTGATGCTCCAGCCTTATAGGCAGTCCACCCTTCGTAAGAAGGGCGCCGAGAAACTTAAGCCGCGATACTATGGACCTTTTAGAGTTGTCAGACGTATCGGTGAAGTGGCTTATGAGTTAGATCTTCCGGTGGACAGTAAGGTTCACAACGTGTTCCATGTGTCGCGCCTAAAAAAGGCATTGGGACAACATGTGATTCCTTCTATTGATTTACCACCCCTGGATGATGAGGGGAAATTGATTTTGATACCTGAGGCCATTCTGGATTCCAGAGAGCGTCATCTTCGGAGGCGGGTTATCAGGGAATACTTGGTAAAGTGGAGAGATCTACTGGTAGAGGATGCTACTTGGGAGAGTGACAGTGTTCTTCAGCATCCGGCTTTGAGTTTGCTTGTGGACAAGCAAATTCGGGGAAGACGGACTGTGATGTCCCCGTTCTTAAAGTTCAGTTAGCCCTTTATTGGACCCTTGTGGGCTAGCTTAGGGATTGGTTAGAGGGTCGGTGGTACTTTCTGGAGAGTTTGATCGTTCTTGTTTTCAGAGCCCAGTGATTGGTTCACAACAGGCGTTAGCAGTGCAGGAGTCGACAGCTTCTGACGGCACAGGAATATTTGGTGTTTTGAGTGAGTTATGGGTTTTTAAGTGATTTAAATATTAATTGACTTAATATTTAATTATAAAGTCAAATTGACTTTATACTTTTCAAATCACTTAAATATTCTCTAAAAAGTGATTTAATATTTTAATCACTTAAAATATTAAAGGCGCCCAAATATTAAGTCATGACTATTGAAAAAGACTTAATATTATTTTAAAAGATTTTAATGATGGCAAAAAGGGCGTATCTTCTTGGAAATGCGTGCCTTCCTTATATAAGGCATTTTTGGCAATGAGAAACTCACCTTTTGATAATTTCGACTTTGCCTTGTATTTCTTCCTGTGCATTCTCCTGTGATCAGGGTTTGAACAATCTTCCATTGAAGAACGATACCTCTTCAGTGTTGAGCACTCTTGAGATTGTGAGAGATCAATCGAATCAGTGCAGTTGAGAGCTTCATTCAGAGGTTCTACATGATTCAGACAAAGTATTATATAAAGATTTACTGTTGCTTGCAATAAGAAAGGGATTTCTTCCTTGTGGCGCCTTCTTGATCAGATCTGTGGCTCCAGCAGGATTAATACTCATTCTTCTTCTTGGCCGTACGACTTGCATTGGGATTTGTGCCTTTTTAGAGAGGCGTGTGAAGGGATTTGTTGAAACGCCTTCCTTTGGGTTGCTTTTTGACTTCCATCTTTGGCGTCGAGTGTTTTCAAAGACTTGTATCCAGTTTCGAGGCAGGAGAACTCAAATCTGGAGGCCAGGCGTCCTTTATGTCAGTTTTCAACATTCTTGGCTGGCGAGCTAGCTTGCTATTTTAAATAAAAAAAATGGAAACATTTTGGTATGTTTATCATTCATTATCTCATTGGTTCAATAAAATAACGTCTTCTGCATTTCCATTCTGTAGGAAATTGCTCTGTATTTCAATTTATAAGCTTTTATATGCTGCGCCCCTTCTCTTCTGTCTATGAACTTTTCTCTAAAAAACTAAATAACACTAAAAAGACTTAAGAAATATTGGGGTTTGAGTTGAGAGCCAGCAGGGCTCATCACAATAAAGCAAAGATGAGGCACACAGTTTATTGGAAAAAGCCACTAAAAATTCTGCCTAGGATAGTTTAAAAAATGGTTAGAGTTTAAGTGATGTGTGCCTAAAATTAGAGAGGGCAGTTTCAATGATATAGGGTGCACTTTTTAGTGGCAAAAGCCCTTTCAAATCTTGGCCAACAAGGTAAAAAAAAGTGGTAGTAAGTTAAGTGATCTCCACCAAGGCTTAAAGGACAAAATGGCACACTTTTATGATGGCTTTGACAAAAGTTCCTCTAAGCACACCTTTTTAATGGCAAAAGCTAAGCAAATCTCCTTTGGCACACATTCCTTGTGGCTTTGCCACCCATTTTCTCCAGCTCATCTTGGAACTCTAAGACAAGCTCATACAATAAAGAGATCATCTTTTGAGCATGAAGTTGCCACAATGAAAAATTAAAATTCAAGTGTTTGACATATCATTATGGCTAAAGGTTTCAAAGTGTTTTCAAAGTATTTTCCATGATTAGAATGGGGACAAAGCTTCATCAAAGTTTTAGTTTTTTGCTCATGCTAAAAATAGCTTGCAATTTTAGAGTGTTTTCAAAGTATCTGCCATGATTAATAGGGGAAAAGCTTCATCAAATTTATTTGTGGTCACCTACCTAGAAGTCTAGTTTTAGCTCGCACTAAAAATAAATTGTGCTAAAAATAAGTCACAATTTTTAGCTATCACATTTTTTTAGAGGAAAGAGCATACTTTGAGTTTTGCTATTTTTAGTTGGAGCTATCATCTTTAGATCTCTTGTCATGCAAGAGATACGAGTTTGAAACAATTTTAGCTTTTAGCTGGGAAATTGCTTGTATTAACAAAGAGAACAAATTACAATATATAGAGGAAGTAAATAACTGTAGACATTAAAATGTCTTAACTACCTCAACTACTAACTATTGTAGATATAATTGACCATTAAACAAAAGAAGAATATAATATTCTAACACCCTCCCTTAATGGTCAATCGTCTAACTAGCCTACAGAAAACAATCTGCAGGGCTTTTGGTCACAAATTCTTCAGAACACTTTGCTGCTATTGAGACCCTCCCTGGATCTGCAGAATGTTAATGACCAAAAGAACCAAAAACCGTCCATAAAGAAAACAGAGAAGGCTACCCTTTCCTTAGAAAGCTTTGCAACAAGAGACAAGAGCCAGCCACTAACTCTTCCACTAGAGAGGAGTCTGCCACTAACCCTCCTAGAAACTGCAGAACTTCAGACCAAAAAACGTCCAACCTGATGTTGGAGAACAGAGTTGCCCCTCCCTGTAGCCAGAGACACATACTGAGAACAGCGGCCACAATTTTGAGGAAAAAATGGCAAACTATCGAAACTTTTGCAGATGAGCACGACGCCCAAGAATAGACTGCAAGAAGCCAATGGTGCAGATGTTCACCCCAACAACTCCAAGTGTGACCAATACAAACTGCAACCAACTATGATTTTTGAGGAAAAAATCGCCAAACCCAAGATTACAAATCACCGTTTTTTTTCGGAAAAAACGATAAAAACCAAATACCAGAGCCCTCCCAAACAACAAAAACCCTGACTAGGGTATACAGGAAAAAACTCATAATTTTTTAGGAGAAAATTATAAACCCTCTCGGATTTTTTTTTTAAGGGAAAAAATTTGAACCCATACATCTAGATTTTTTTTTTTATATATAAGGGAAAAAATATTTAAAAAACCCATAACATCGATTGTTGGTTGGAAAAACAGAGGGTTTGGAACCCTAGCCGCCAAAAAACATAACAAATCTGCACAAAAACCGAGGCACAAAAAACGATGCACCCAAAAAAATTGGAGACCAACCCAATTGAGATCTCGAAAAACCACAAGGAATTTGCAATCGAATTTTTTTTTTTGTCTTGGAACAAGGGGTCAAAACCCTAGACGAAACACGAAAAAACCCTAGCCGCCATTAAAAATGCAGAAAATCCAGAAATATATCTGAAAAACTCTGCTAGAAATCCTGCCACAAAAACACAGAGGTCAGCGCCTAAGAAGCAAGAAAGAATGACAACCAAGAAGCTTCAAATCGCGCCAAGACACGGGCTTAAAAATCAAAGAAAGCGGCCACGAAAATCTTAGAAATCGTCTTCCAAACATGGCCAGAAGGGTTGCAAACCAAAAACTGACGCGGATAGGGCACAGGCGCAACCACAAGAGGTCACGAAAATCACGCAGCAAGCAGAAGACGTCGTGACCACCACAAGAGATCACGAAATCGTGCAACAAGCAGAAGATGTCGCAGCCCCAAAAAGAAAGTCGCTTCACCAAAAATGGCTTCAACAAAAACAACGCTATTCTCAGACTGAAATGCGGGAATACAGAGTTGCAAAGAAATGACGGCGCCAAACATTGGCGGGCTTTGCAAACTCCAAGAAACAAACCCTCGTCGCAGCTCCTTCAAAAACATAGTGAATAAATCCACCTAGAAAAACCCTCAGTTTTTTAGACAAAGCTTTAACGATTTCAAAAAGCCTCCAATGATTTTTTATTTTTTTTAAAAACAAAAAACAAATTTCTGGAAAAAAAATCCAGACAAGAAGAGGCTAGAATTTTTTTTTATTTTAAAAAATTCTCCAAATTTTGAAGAACCCCATTGGCTCTGATACCATGAAACAATTTTAGCTTTTAGCTAGGAAATTGCTTGTATTAAAAAGGAGAACAAATTACAATATATAGAGGAAGTAAATAACTGTAGACATTAAAATGTCTAACTACCTCAACTACTAACTACTGTAAATATAATTGACCATTAAACAAAAGAAGAATATAATATTCTAACAGAGTTCTAAGTGAGAGTTTGTAATAATTTGTATCAATTGTTTAATTGTAGATTGCCAGAATTCATATTTGGTTTTAGTGGATATTATTTTGTAAGAAAATTTGCATTGCATGCAAGTAGTCAATAGCTAGAGTAGAAGTGGTTAGTGGTAATTTTCATGCTTACTTGTTGCTAACATTGCCATTGCCTAGTATTCATCACTAGTAATAAAAAAATTAGTGTTCGTTCAATAGAATTTATTATGCCTATGTTGCTTCGAAATTGCTATTGAGATGTTTTGTTATATGTGCTAAGGTAGATTAAATTGCATTTAGTGACTTTGCAATCTTTGTATTGTAGGTTTGCTTAAAGTTGGAGATTGTGGCTTTGTATTGATCCCTTAATTTAATTTACCAAAGCATTCATGTTTTTATGTTTAAATCTATTTAATCTTTATGTGTATTTGCATTATTCAATCTTTGCTTTTAGTTGAATGTAATCGTGTAGTCATAGGATTTATTTTTAGTAAATAACATAAAAATTGTTTTTTGTGTTGAAGTGCTTGTTAGCTTTTTTCCCTAGGTAAATCCAAAAAAGATGCACATATAATTTTGAATCACTTCATAAAATGTTGAAAAGATTGTAAATGGTAAGTACATATTGTGCAGATTAGATTGGTTTTTATTTACAAGGAGCTTCCCCTTCTAATTTGCAGAGTGGTTCAATCTGTAATGTCCCCTTCCGATGGCTAAGCAGGAGTGATTAATTAGCTTATGTCATTCCCATGGGCTAATGTCGGAGTTAAGGGAATATTTTAATTTAATTATTTAATATTATCCATCCCAACATATTTTAAGGACAATCTTATTTAATTAAATTAATAAGTTTGTAAAGTGACTTTAAGTGAACTATTTAATGAAGGATAATAAAGCCACTATATTCTCGGGTTTAATTAAAATAACAAAAGCGGAATAGGCTGCTAACTTAGAAAAAACAAGTATAGTAGGTGTGTGTTCAATTTTATGCGTGTTATACATGTAAAAACAAATGAATCAAACACACCAATAAGACATTGTATCAAAAATAGAATATTTAAAACAATAAAGATGCAAACTTAGTATCCTGTTATCGATGTCATCCTATCGTCCTCTATCTCCAGTATTTTCTTTGATTCCAGCTAGCTCTTAGATTGTATGCTAGGCTCAACGAACAATCTTCCTAGAGAAAGAGATTGAATATGAAATGCATGTAATGCTAATACATGATTATTCTAATGCTAAACATGATTTGGTAAAATGAAAGATTATGATAATGCTAGAGTGCTAGAATGTTAGAATGCAATTAATCTCTAATTCATTTGTTATGTGTTGTAACCATTGTTTGGATTGGTAGTGTTATTTATAAAGTTTTTCAAAAGCTTTTGATTGGCTGATATGATCAACGATTGTGAAAATTTCTGGCAAATTGAATGGTTGAAGATGGATAAGACTGAAGAAAACAAAAAGCAAGATACTTGAAGAGTTATTGTGGAGTTGGATACAAAAGTGTTTTTCAAGGTTCATTTTCACTATGCTTGAATATTGTTCTATTGTGTGGATTTTGGAAAGCTACTTGGAGCTTGAAAGCCTAGGATAGAAACCCTACGGGTAACTGGATTTAGTGGTGAAACAATTCTACCCTAACCATTTTGTTGGAGAGATTGCTCAGATTTCTCACATTGATCCTACAGGTGGAAACAGTGAAAATTTTGAAGTCTCTTGCAGAGACAAATTTCAGAATGGAAGAGGTATGTTGTTCTGTAAACATAAATTTTATTCCTGTTACATCCCGATTTTATAGCTACTATTGTATAGGGCAATCGATTGTAATGTTTGAATCTTGATGATGAATAAAACATGGTTGATCTCGTTATTAAATGAATGAGTTATGTTTAAATGATGGTTTCATTTGATTGTTACTTCTAAATGATTTTGTCTTGATTAAATATTGCAAACAATTATGGAATAATGTTATTCTAACTTATGAGATTTTTTTACCTTGTTATGAGCATATGACTGCCGATGTCATGTCATGATGTGCAGGTATGAAGACTGTACCTCCGGACAGAGGAGAGACATCATTCGGGGAGGAACTTGGTCGGATAAACAGTAACGATTACCAAATTGAGCATACACACACATACTATAGAATGAGTAAGCCAAGTCTGTTTGTTGAGGCAACGGTAAGTCATCCATAGGCTTGTGTATTGACATAAGGATTTTGTATTCACTTCTTTATGTTTAGGAGATGTGATTGTTTAAATGTCAGACTTGCTATACCATGACCCAAGTATGAATGGTGTGAATGTTGTGTTAATGATTGAATGTGAACGCATGCACATCTATATATTGTGAACACGTATTTATATGTACAGACATATCAATACATGTGTATGTTAAGCAGACGGATATGCTCGTACACATGTGTTGACATGTATGTATGCATACATACGTAAACACAGGTATATATATATGTACACATTCCGTTTGATATCTGTAGTGAAAATAATATTTTATAATATTGCCTAGCAAAATTACATAAATATTTATGTATTAATGTATATATTAACAATGTGATTATATGTATGGATATATATACATAAATACATAAATGTAAATGTATTATATGTTTATATATTTAAATATATGTATTAATATTAAGGTAATATTTACTTATATATAAATATATCTATATATATTTCACAATATAATGTCGGAAAATATATATATTTATATATTTAGAAATATTACGCTTAATTAAAATACATATATGATTAAATATATAAATGATTAAGGTTAAAATGTGAAATGTATAAATTAAATTGACATAGAAGAATATTCAATAGAATAAAAATTGAACTCAAAGGATTTAAATCCTTTAGCCATAATGAAATATTTCGATTTTAATCTCATTATGGAAATCGGGTCTTTTGTTTGAATTAATCAAATCAAAGAGAAAGTTGAAATGTTTATAATGAACATCTGAAATATTTAAAAAGAGGAAAGATACGTTTTAAGCATGAAAATCGCGTGAAAAGCCACGCGCAGGAAAAAAAAACGCGTTTGAAACGCACAGCCAGAGAATAGGTCAGTGAATAATGGCCGACACTATTCCTAGGGCATCAAAAATGGCGAACGTGGAAGCTTTTAAACCTTGATCTAACGTGTATAAGTCATTCATTTAAATACGACTGGCCAAAAGAAAACGTGTGACGTTTTTTAAGATAAAAGTTGAAAAATTCTTCTCTTGCTGACTCTAAGGAGGTCGAATCACCTTCAATTTGATGACTTAGGGTTTATGAATCCGCCAAATGTCTTTTTAACAAATTCTGGGCACTTGTTGTCAATCTGCATGCCTTCTAAAAGGGAAAACAGTTGCAATTCGGGCCCTATATAATGACGCCCTTCCATTCATTGTGAACACACTTTTTGAACAATCTGAGTTTAGTGTTTTCATTCCATATCTATTTCATTGTACTGCCTGAGTTTTCCTGTATTGCTGAGTTTGATAAGCACAGTAAATTATTTCCAGCATTTACCAGTCACAGTGAATTAAGTCATTTTGAGTATATAGTGAGGATTTTGTATAGCTGAGTAGGAATTGAGTGGTGGAAACACGTCTGAGAGAAGAGTTATAGGAGTTCACTATAGAGTGAAATACTTTTATTAAAAGAAGCCATATTTAGCTGAAACCTGGAAGCTTATTTGAAGGAGAATCTAGAAGAGCAAATTTGGAAGGAGAAGCTTTAAAATCAGGCATGAATCTTCCTAGTTTATAATTTTTATTGAAGTGTTGTTTCCATTTTGATTTTGTGATTGCTGATTTCAATTAGTTCTAATAGGGAAGAACTGTTTTGATGAATAATTAAAGCAATTCATTTAAGAAGAAAATGTGAAAAGGATTCAATGATTAGGGGAATTGTGAAAAAGGGAATATATGAATAAAAAGCTTAAGGGATTAGATTATTTTTCTTGCATTTAAACGAAATAATGGAAAAGATAAAGGGGAAGGATTTATTTGCATTTTGATTGGTTATTGCATGTTGTGTATGATCTCTATATATGGAGAATACGTAGACGTATTATTTATCTACTAGGATCGAAATGATGGCAGAATCAAGTGAAGTCTTTTAGCTTAAGTTATTAGGATAACTGAGACAAGTTTAGTACTCCTAGGATAAAGAATTCCTAGTTAGGAGGAATTGATACAAGACTCTTGAATACTGTTTTCATTTCTAGTAGGTTCGTATGATTGTAGGATGTCTGGGTTGACGGATTCACCCATTGAAGGACAAACCTATGCGTAGAGTAAGAAAGCCTTAAGTCAAATCGGCCCTGAGTAGTGTTTATGATAGATGACCTTCATTCGAAGTACTGAATGAGAATACTTTGGCCAAAGTAGTGAAAGGTACAACATCCACCTAGATGTGAAATAGTTGAGACTACACTGTCAGTTCATTGTGATCCGAGTACTAGATCGAGATTGTGAAATAGCAAGGTTCTAGTTGAGTAGGACACAGCACTATGCTCAGTTGGTAATCGTTAAAGGATACCCTACCAATCTCTTCTTCGAAGGGAGGGCCGTTCATTACAAAATGATCGTCGGGGACCGCATTATAAGTCCGTGGTTGGCGAGTGATGTTTCTCCTCCACAGCGAGCGGCCGATGTACCAAGATTTGAAAGGACGATCTCCTGGACCTTCTTACTTCTATTTGTGCAAAAGCTTACGAGCTATGTATGTAACTATATTACTTTTTAACTCTGATTTGTATTTGCAATGAAAATGAAATTCATGAGGAAACATATTGTAACTTGTACGTGTTTATCAATAAAGAAAGGAAGAAATTTTATTGTATTATCTTTGTTATATGTTACTTTTACATGTTTTAAGTGAGAATTGGAAAGTTTTTAATTTACGCAGAATTGGGTCGTTACAATTCCATTAAGCCAGAAGTACGATTCTATTAACACAGAGTAAAGGCAAGCTAATATTAAAGAGGGGGGCTACTATATTGAAAACCATTGCCATTTCCCTTAGTGCCGACTTTTTCTTGAGGTCGTAGCATCCAGAAATCAAATGTTTAATTGCAAAGCAGGTTCAAATTATTTATTTAAGCTAGCCGTATCCTTCCAAAAGTTGTGATAGAGATTGGAGCTACTGCTAATGGTTTTGTCCCCTTGTGAGAGTGACGTGGATTTTGACTGAGCAGTGGAAGCCTAACTTCCACTTTGTCGCTGCTTTTTCCCTTTTTCTGGCTGCCACTTACTACATTGGACCGCACCTTGCAAAGGAAGTGCTGCATATAGTTGGAGGGTGTCGTAAAGATTATGCCACCTTAGGGAGAGGGACGCGATGGATGTTAAGGCATAAACAATCAGCGACTTTGTTAAGAAGAGCATCGCTTGGTCACATGGAACGATTTCCAGGTCTGAAATAATTTAATATTAGATGTTGTCTATTGCCTAGTAGTGGTATTATATAAATGAATTCGGTAAACTACAATTATACTGCATTATATGTATGATTTCAGTAATATTGTGAAAATTTGGTATTTTGGAATTTTTATCTTGCAATTGTGCTGTGGAAGTCATTGTATTTGGTCAAATGAAAATTGTGAAAAGAAAATCCTTTCCAATCATACTGCTGCAAACTGTTTGATTAAATGTCTGTGCATATAGAGTGGATTAATTGAAAAAAAATTGCATAGAAAATTGGCACGGGTTATTTCAGTGGTATTAGAGCATGCATGATTGTTTATGACATTTGCAAAAAATTAGAAATGGGTTATTTCACAATTTTGCATCTATGATATTTTGTGTCACATCGAAAGGTGCAAATTAAAATGCTAACAACTTGCAAACAACAAAAAATTGCACTAAGTAGCTTATGCCACATGATCAAAATAAGTATGAACTACAAGTTGTTTTAACTGTTATGTTTGTTTGGAAAATGGAATGAAAAATTGTTTGGAAAGTGGTGTGAAAAAATTGTACAATAAGTTGTGCAATGCAACAATATGATAAAGGTTTGCGTGACACATGCAATGTAACTCCATATGAAGTGGCAATGCAATAGAACTCCACATGATGCATACATGTCACTGCAAAATGATATAACTTCATCTAAATATGGTGACAAGTCTTTTGTCTAGCACACAACACTCTCTAAAATCTCAACCATGAAAAAGCATTAGCAACAATATATGCCCCCCCTCAATCGGTTGCATCCCATGGATGAGAGGTGAAAAGATAACATCACAAAGATGTATATAAAGTATGTAAGAAGCTTCATGAATAAGCAATGTGTGACAAGTAAACAGTGAATATTGAATAATAATCATGTAAGTATAAAAAATCAAGGGATGAGAAGATGCCCCCAATGTTACCTCCAATGGCAAGGCAACTATCATGTCTTGTAATAAATCATGTAGGCACAAAACGGCATGTGGTATATGGGATAAGCATGGGATGAAGTTTGAACAACACGTGTAAGGACAGCATTAGGCTAGAGTAGTAATGAAATACCTAGAGTAAAAGATATAGCGAGAATAACAAGGTGAAGTGGGAAAGTAGATAAAGGAGAAAATGGGCCAAAATGAGTCTATGCCCATGTAAGACAATAACCGATTGAATATCAACAACAATAGCTCTATAGACGTGATGTTAGTTGGATCCTTTATTGGCTTGCCATCCATGGTAGATAAACCAAATGCACTAGTACCAAATTTGGATGTAATGACAAAGGATCCAAGCCAATTAAGATGAAAATTCCTTGCAATTTTTTTTCTTATTGGGATTCTTAGGATTAGCTCCAAATCACCCAATTGTCCCTATGAACAATGCCTTTGTTATACGTTTTCTTTGAATGGGGTTGATACACGAAATGGCTGTCTAAGGCATTGACTTTTTGTTCATCCAATGATTTGAGCTCTTGCAACTTTTGTTCTCTAAAGGTAGTGTCATCAAGAATACTCGTAGAGAGACTCTCAAAGAGGGGATCTCAAGCTCAAGAGGCTTAATGGAATCAATTCCATAAACTAATGAATATGGTGTGTAACCCATAGGTGTACACATGCTAGTATGTTAATCCTAAAGTGCAGGGATAAGCTTTGCATGCCAATTTGTATCATTTTTGTCAATTGTCTTGCACAATATTTGCTCGATGGTTTCATTTGTAATTTTATCTTGGCCATTTCCTTGTGGGTAATATGGGGTAGAGAAGCATTGTTGAACATGGAATTTCTCTAAAAAATTCTTCACTTCCCGATTTAAAAAAGATGTTCCATTATCAGTAACAATGTAGTTTGCAGTCCAATCCCAAAGATGAGCTTATCTATGATAAAAATACAAATGTTTGATGCTGTTGTAGATTGGAGTAGGATAGCTTCAACCAATTTGGTAAACTAATTTGTAGCAAGAATAATAAAAGTATGTTTGTCAAAAGATGCTAAGGCAATCTTGCTCACCAAATCAAAACCTCAAGTAGAGAATGGCCAAGGAGAGGTGAATGGATTTAATTTGTGAGCACACACTTGTTTCAAAATACTATTGAGTTTGGCAATTTGAATATTTCTTAACAAATTCATGATGAAGATAGTAATACATTTGTAAAAGATTTTGAACTAATAACTTGGCACTTATATGTTCCCCACAAATGCCCCCGTGGCCTTCTTGAAGAACAATGGATTTTCAATGTCATCAAGGCATTGAAGTAATAAACCATTATAACTACATCTATAAAGAATGCCGAAATGAGTAAATATTTAGTAGTGGATTGACAAATGTAGGTATGATTTTTCTTGGAATAATTGGGAGGAAACGCCCCCAAATCAATATAAGTGTATACATTGTGAAACCATTCTTCTCCAATCAATGTAGCACAAACATGTAATGTTGTGTCATGAATAGGTGCTTGATGTAAGTGATGAATAAGCAATCTGAAGCGAGGGCTATCATCATTAATATTCATTAATAAAGCAACACATCAATTGTCTTTTCTAGGAATAGCATTGATTGTGTAAGAGTTGAAAGAATTAAGCAATATCATGGCTAACTCATGATATTGAATAAGTTGAGAATCCTTAGTTTTATAATACATTGTAATCTATCAAGCCACTAGCTGTGAATCATGATGAGTATCCATAGATTTATCTTTTAAGGATAAGGGTGCATGAAGGCCTACTATTAATGCTTTATATTTAGCAATATTATTTGTGTTGAAAATCTGTGGAAATGTTGTCATTGATGTCAAAGGTGAGAAAACATATAGTCATTGATGTCAAAGGCACGTGTTAAAAATGAAGTCATTAATATCAAGGCAAAGAGAAATGGCCTGTTATAAGAAGTTAACCATTAAGAGCCTATCCGTTAAACACTATTGGATATATGGAAGATCGATTTAGAGAGATCTATGTTTAAATTAAAGATTTAAACATAATGGAGAAAGTGTATTCATTAATATGAAGTAGTGAATAATATGTAAGCATTCATAGATATGAAGAAGTGAGATCATCCTCAAGGAAGTGGATATATGAGAAGCATACATTATATACTTTGGCAGCGTTGGGTCTACTTCATAAATGAGACTTTAATTCTATGCTCAAAATGGCCGACTATGCTTTTGCCAAGTTAAATTAAATTATTTTATCAAAAGGTGGCCGACTTACTTCTCATTTACCAAGCCAAATTCATTTATATTTAAATCAATATTAATTGCCCAAGTTAAAATAAGAAGTGCAGCAATTAATATTCTCCATGAGCAGTGATTATAATTAATGTAAAGGCAAATGTAAAGGCAGTGATTTACAAGTGTAAAAAGAAGGGATTAAGATTTATTAAAGGCAGGGACTATACTTAAGTGTATGTGGCCAACTTCTTTAAAGGAAGTTTAAATTAAAATAAATAAAGTTAATGGGGCTGACCCCCTAAGAAGTGTGCCCCCATATAAATCGTCCCATTTAAAGAATATAATGAAAAGGCATGTGGTTAACAAGAGTTGCATCCTTGTGATCGGGTGTGTCCAATGAGTGAAGTCGCCTCTCTTTGGAAGAGGTGTGAAGAAAATATAAATAGATGGTGGTTTAGGAGTCAAAAACAACAAGCAATTCAATAAATATTATGTGAATAAAAGCAGATCTAGAGGAAGAAAAAGAGCAGAAAATGAAGTCAAATTCTGATGTGTTCTAATAGAAAGAATGTGATTAAACATAGAGAAGAATTTTAATGATATATTTTTCTTAGTGTAAGAGCAGATTGTATAGTGAATTTGAACAGATAGTAAGGCAGAAAATTATGTGAAAATAATGCCATGATTATGATCAGTTGTGTGAAAAGAATTGGTGCATAGATTCCATCAGATTTGTGAGAGATATTGTGCATGATAGTGACCAGATTTGGAAGGAAGATTGTGCATGATTGTAATCAGATTTGTGAAAGAAGGTTATTGTGTGGATAGTGATCAGATTTGGAAGAAGGATATTGTGTGAGTTGTAATCATATTTGTGAGAGGACGATCCCGTGAAGAAGCATACTATATCAGCTATTGAAGGATTAAGAGGTTGGAGCGTCCTGGGGTGTCAAATGGCTTGGATTTTACCTTGTAGGCTCTAAGTTGTGTAAGAGTTTGTTGTGGAGGCATGCTAACAATAGGATCAATATTTTTGGCATCTATCTCAATGCCACACCAAGAGATAATGAAACCCAACACATGTCCACTATCCACACCAAATATGCACTCTTTAGGGTTTATGCAGAGTTTATTTTTTTGTAACCTTTTAAAAATAGTTGTCAAATCTCTAATGTGATAAATGTGTTTCTTTGATTTTCCTAAGATATCATCCCCAATATTTTAATATATTGTATGTTAAGATAGAGAAGATTATTTTTGGTTCATTGATAAGTGGCACCAACACTCTTAAACTAAAAGGCATGACAATATAACAAAAAGTTTCCCATGGAGTTATAAAAACAGTCTTATGTTGATCTTGGGGATAGATAAATATTTGATTATAACCAGAAAAAATGTTCATAAAGGATAACATTTAATGGCCAGCAGTAGAATCAACTAGCATATCAATATTTGGCAATGGAAAATCATCTTTGGACAATGCTTTATTAAAGTCTCTAAAATTAGTTCATTTGTGTATGTGTCCATCTAGTTTAGCTATGGGTAGAATATATGAATTTCATCTTTGACCACGAGTGCCACTTTAGGATGCATTTTTTTAATTTTCTGTTTGACAGATCTGGCATGAAAATCCAAGATAATGTTATGCATGACAATATCACTACAGATTCTTGGCATGTCCTCATAAGACCAAGTAAAATAATCATTGTAATCATGGAGGGCATGTGACATGTGATGTTTATGATCATCTAAGCATTCACCAATCTTAAAGACTTTTTCTTTATCCTTTTGTTCCATTGCTACATCTATGATGCCAACAATGACGATAATATTATGATCCTTAACAAACAGCTTATTATGCAATTCATTTACGAAGTCAATGTCTGCAGAAGTTTCCCCGAAGTGAGAGAAAGCTTTGATAGCATATAGGAAACTTTGGTCATGGTGAAATTTTGGTAAATCCTCATAGATGCCTAAAAATTTGGCAAGAGCCTCATCATTAGCAAATGTGTCTAGTGGGGAGTGGCAATGGGTAAGCCCCAAAGAATTTAATTCGGTAAGTATAAGCTCTAAATAATCAGACATGATAGCACAAGTAGATTGAAAATGTAAAAAGGGGACATTATAGTAAACTTGATTTGCTTCTCTTTCCTATGGGTTTGATTGAGTTACCAACATATGATACACTTTGGCTTTCTTTTCTCTTTTCTGGTACCTTGTACTTAGTATAGGGCTGACATTTTTTAATAAGATCACTGCCATTAATTGGTATACATGGGTAAGGTTAACGTCATATTATGTTGAGATATGTGCGATGACTAAGTTGGCCTATCCTCTTTTCATGTGTAAGAATAGTGTATAAATAGAGGGCATTGCTCTCACATTTCATCCATCTTGATTTCATCATTTCTTTATTCAATGCTTTCAAAGCCTAAAGGTTCCTCCCTGGTTCCTATGATAACTTAGAGTTTTTCTCCAATATTTTTCATATTTTTTATATACATACAAAAGTTTTGGTGTAATGGAATTGCCATATCTATTAGTTCTTCTCTTCATTTTGAATTATTTTATATTTGTAATTTGAGTTGAGCAACATCACTTCACTCTTGGTACACATGATTATCACATTCTTCAAAGAAGTTGACTTTGATGAAAAATTAACTCTCGTAATTAAAGATTAATACAATTGGAATCTAGATTGATACTAGTTATGGTATATTAATTTAAGTAGGATATAGAACTGATGGAGACAAAAAATGACTGCTTTAATAATAGTTTAGAAGAGATATTACATATGCACTACCCACAAGGCTCTATTTAAAAAAAAAAAGAACTTTTATTTAGGATGGAAATAACATTATACTTTGTCAAGAAGCCTCGCATGCAAGAATTAATCATCACTTTAGATCCATTGGCTTAGATGATGCTAACGAGATCCAAACCTACATATCAGAAGCCTAGACATTTAGGGACATGGATGACAATTCTTGCCAATTTAGGAAATGTCGTAGGAAATGGCAACTTAATGTTTCCAAAACTCTATAATTAAAAAAATTGAAAGAAAAAATATTGAATCAAACACATTCCCAGCAGGTGGAAATAGCCGGTTGGCATTTAATGTGGGTAGGTAGGAAATTGCTATATCCAATGTGATGTTTCCTGGTCTCTATGGTACTTTCAATTTGGGATGTCCAAAAATAAGGATAGCTTACTGCTTGGACATTTCCAGTGGATAATGTTAGTTTTAGACCAGAAATGTAAATAAGCAGAAATACAACACACTGAACAAAGAACACAGCAAATTACCCTGGGAAAACCCCCCTCCTCAAGGGAGAAAAACCCAGCAAAATATATCTCTTATAAATAGAAAGAATAAGAGCAGAAGTCTGCTTACAAATCAGACGCTTCTCAAGGCCGAATTTGTTAATGATGATTGCAGCTTCAGGCGAATCCTTCCAGCCAGATTACATGGAGATAATAATTAAATGATAGGCATGGCCTATTTAATTATTATACACGATTTTTGTGAAGAGACAAATCTCTTATATATTGGCGCGATTATTCATGAAGAAAATTTATTGATGGCCGACCTTCCTTGAAATTAGCATTTATTATTTGTAATTATCTTGGCCGACCTATCTCTTGAAGAGGTGCGACCTCTCTATCAATGTGTTTGTATACAAGGTCATTTCCCCTTCATTTGATCATCAAGCAAGTTCGATTTATTACTTCATTCAAGTGCGAATTTCTTCAAGAGCAGGTTGCGAATTTATTCAAGGGCAGAATTAGATATCAAGGAAGTACAAATTATTATCTGTTATTGCATCTAGTGTAGGTGCTGAATATTGGCCTTGTAATTGGCCTCATTGTAAAGAGAATTGTTGCCACTATTTATATATATAAGAGAGATCTTTGTTGGTGGGTTTTTCTCCCTCAAGAGGAGGGTTTTCCCAGGGTATCTGCTGTGTTATTGTCTGATTTTGAATTAATTTTCTGTGCATTATATCTGATCATTAAAATTTATATGGTATCAGAGCGGGTTTGAGAGGATCGTGATCAAATTATTCCTAATCAGCAATACCCTAGATGTTCATCTATCTATATTAGTCAAGATGGTGAACGGATTGAAGATCGAGGATAGACTCGAGGGTGCTTCTAACTTCACATCATGGAGGTTTAGGATCATGCTTACCTTGCGTGAAAATGACTTGGGTGAGTTCGTAGAGTCCAGCATTCCTGAACCTGAGGAGGAAGAAGAGAAGTTACAGTGGGTGAAGAAAGATATTAAAGCAATGAAGATATTGGTTGATTCCATCAAGGATCATATTGTGCCTATCGTCTCTAAGTTGAAGACAGCGAGAGACATGTTCAAAACTTTGGAAGAGATGTACAGAATCAACAATACCAGCCGAGCGCTTGCACTAAAGCAACAACTTCATCATGTGAAGATGGCAAAAGGTGAATCAGTGATTGCATATTTTATGAGGATTGCAGATTTGAGAGATCAACTCTCGACAATAGGGCATATGGTTGATGACAAAGACCTGACTATGCTTGCTCTCAATGGTCTACCTTTGTCTTGGGAATCTTACATTTAGGGAATCAGTGCAAGATCGAAATTGCCTAAGTTTGATCACCTAAGATCAGATTGCATTCAAGAGGAATCAAGGTTGGTGGCAAGAGGCGTTGGTCAAAGTTCAAAGGATGAAGACATTCATGTTCTCGCCTCCCATGCTTCAAAGAAGAAAGGAAAAGATGGAAGGAAAGGATTCTTCAAGAGGAATCGGGACAAGGGAAACGATGATGCACCTCCATACAAGAAGAAGAGGGATATGTCCAAGATTCAATGTTTTAGGTTGATAAGTTTGGGCACTTCGCCAAGTATTGTCCAACTAGACCTAAGCAACAAGCTATCGTTGCGGATATTGATGATGCTTCTCCGCAAAAGGATTGAAGTGAATATTTGTTCTACTCGGCATTGGCAAGCAATGTACCTAACGACACCAACACTTGGCTGATCGACAGTGGTGCTTCACGACATATAATTGGTTTTAAGGAGCACCTATCAAGGTTGGTGGAGGAGTCTTCCGAGCAAGTCATTATTGGAGATGATGCTAGCTACTTCGTGAAAGGATTTGGGACCTCTTCACTTCATTTGGATTCCGGCATCTCACTTCAGTTGAGTAATGTTCTTTATGTTCCTGGAATCAAGCGCAATCTTATCTCTATTTCAGCCTTGGAAGATAAAGGATATCATGTTGCCTTCTCCAAAGGCAAAGTTCTAGTGTGGATGGAGAACTCTAGCTTCAAGGATGCTCAAGTAATTGGAGTTAGACATGAAAACCTTTACAAGGTCTGCACACGTTCTTTACAAGCTTTGGTTCATGACTCTTCAAGTCTATGTGATCTTTGGCATCGGAGATTGGCTCACCTACACTTCAGAGCCTTACCTATCATGGAGAAGATGGTGTTGGGCCTTCCTAAGTTCAACCAGGAGCACGAAGGTACTTGCAAGGGTTGCGCTTTGGGTAAGAATATAAAAGCCCCTTTTCATAGTAGTGAAAATAGATCTAAGTATATTTTAGACCTTATTCATTATGATTTATGTGGTCCTATGTCTGTTCCGTCTTCGAGTGGATTCTTGTATTATGTTCTTTTTATTAATGACCACTCTAGGAAGACTTGGATTTATTTTTTGAAATCTAAAGAGTCTGAGGAAGTGTTGAATAGGTTTAAAGAGTTTATAGCCTTGGTAGAAAATCTTTCTGGTAAAAGAATTAAAGTCCTCAGATCTGACAATGGTGGAGAATACACCTCTGGCAGTTTTCGAAATTTTTGTATTCATGTAGGGATTAAGAGGGAGTTTTGTGTGCCCTATAATCCTCAACAAAATGGTGTTGCAGAAAGAAAGAACAGGACAATCGTGGAAGCAACAAAGGCCATGATTCATGATCAAGATTTGCAAAGCTTCCAGGACAGCTGTATATGTTCAGAATTGAAGTCCTCATAAGGTCCTAGAAAACATGACTCTGGAAGAAGCTTTTACAGGGAAGAAGCCTGAAGTCAGTCATTTGAGGATCTTTGGATGTCCTGTCTATATTCATGTTCCCAAGGAAAAGAGAACCAAGTTGGAGCCTTCTGGCAAGAAAGTCTTGTGAGCTATAGTGAGACATCAAAGCCTACGAGGATATACATTCCGAGAATTGAGAAGTTGATCCGAGATCTGACCAAAGGATGTCACATTGAGGAAGATGTCTTGTTGAGAGTCGGGGTTCATATGGAGATTGATAATAGAAGAAGAGTATCCTCTCGAGGATATGGAAGTTGAAATACATCCTCTAGAGATTGAGAGAGACTTCAGGGCAAAAGATGTGATCTGGTGAACCCTTGGAACCTCTTTGATGCGGCCTAAGGCGTTGTTTGTTGGGAGAAAAGAGACCTCCTATGGGCCAGTCATTGCTATGCAAGAGGCTGAAAGTTTGTAGCTCCTAAGAATACATTTAGAAAGAAAGCAAGGCCATAAGCTCTCCGGCTATATTTGCCTTGATGAGTGATTATAGAATCCGAGCCTACTGTGTTGAGAAGCGTAGTGTGAGTTTGGAAAGATGCTATATCGGAGGAGTATCTGATCAATTCTTAAGAATGATGATGTTTGGGACATTGTTCTAGACCTGAGAACAGAAGTTTGTAGTACATCTTCTAAATGGCTCTTCAAGATCAAGCATGTTGCAGATGGAAGCATTGAAAAATACAAAGCAAGATTTGTGGCTCGTGGGTTTTCTCAGAAAGAGGGAATTGATTACGAAGAAACATTTGCTCCTGTTGCTCGCTATACTTTTGTCAGAACCATCATTGCTATTGCTGCATCTAGAGGATGGAAGATTCACCAAATGGACGTGAAGACAGTTTTTCTCAATGGAGTGATTGAGGAAGAAGTTTATATAGAGCAACCTGATGGATTTGAGGTTCACGGGAAGAAGTCAAGTGTTTACCAAACTGAAGAAGACCTTGTATGGTCTTAAGCATGTGGTCTTGAGGGCTCCTTGTGCATGAATGCGAAAGGCTTGATCGATTTTGTCAAGTTTGGTCTTCTTGAAGAATGATGCTGATTCAAATCTCTACTTCAAGGTAATCAATGGTGGTAAAATTTGTTTGGTTTATATGTTGTGATCAGTCCTTAGAGATCACACAGTTCTTAGTGTAAGGAGTTGACTTGAATTTGAGATGAAGAACCTTGGGCTCATGCATTACTTCCTTGGATTAGAAGTCTGGCAGAAACCAGATGAGATGATTCTAAGTCAAGGAAAGTACACCATTGATATACTTAAGAGATTTGGTATGATGGATTGCAAATCCATGTCCACACCTATGGAGTCCAACTTACACAAGTTGAAGGAGGTTGCAGCTAATTCAAACTTGGTGGATCCTACCTTGTACAGACAGCTAATTGGATCTTTGATGTATCTAGTTAACACTAGAGCTGACATTTGTTATGCAGTAAGTGCACTTAGCTAGTTTATGTGTGATCCGAGACAGATACACCTTGTTGCAGCTAAACATATCCTGAGATACTTGCGTGGCACAGTTGGATATGGGTTGAGGTATTCTTCAGATGCAGACTTGGAGTTACATGGTTTTACTGATTCTGATTGGGCAGGTTGTGTCACAGATCGGAAGAGCCTCGGTTGTGAGTTTAGGGTTCTGCTATGATTTCCCTAAGTGCAGCGAGCGATCTCACAACGTGAGTACAGCGGTGATATATTGCAGCTTGTATGGCACTTCGAGGCGGTGGCCATTAAGCTCCTTAGGGATTGTTTGGACAATCAATGGAGCCTATCATTCATTGTGACAATCAAAGAAGTTGTGTGAAGCTTTTGTCAATCCTGTGTTCCATGGCCGAACCAAACGCGTTGAGATCAAGTACCGCTTTCGTGAGAGATATGATGCTAGCGAGGAAGGCTCAGTTGAGGTACATCAACTAGCGATGAAGCTGAGGCAATGAGATATTCTCCACCAAGCCTCTTGCGGGATAAAGTTTGTGTACTTCGAGACAAACTGGTATGGTAGGGAATCAAAGCCCTTGGCCAGAGTAAAGGAAGTCTGAGTATCGGTGAGCTGTTTAATGAGTTCTCTGTGAGAGAAGTTAGAATTGAAATCCTTGTTAATGAATTTTCCTCTAAAGGCTGAGGAATTTGAGGTGCAAGCCCTTGTTAATGCATTTCTCTTTGAGATTTGGGGTGAAAGCCCTTGTTTCCACCTCGGGCTGAGTCATGGTGGATGTCATGTGTGACTCCACTGACATATGTTGTACTTGTGTTTCACCCTCTGAGGAGAGTCATGGTGAAAGTCCGTTGAGTGACAACATCCAGCATAGAAGTGATGAACACTTGTACTTACCATAGTTTGGTTAGCCATTATAGTTTGATATCGTGTTGGTATCTAATATCACGTTGAGGTGATATTCTTTTTTTTTTCACATTTGGTTGTAGCCAATGTGTTAGACATCACGTTGAGGTGATAAGTCTTGTGTAGCTGGAAGTTCTCTCCCTAGCTGAGAGGGAGTGTTAATGATGATTGCAGCTTCAGGCGAATCCTTCCTGACAGATTACATGGAGATAATAATTAGATGATAGGCATGGCCTATTTAATTATTATACACGATTTTTGTGAAGAGACAAATCTCTTATATATTTGCGCAATTATTCATGAAGAAAATTTATTGATGGCCAACCTTCCTTGAAATTAGCATTTATTATTTGTAATTATCTTGGCCGACCTATCTCTTGAAGAGGTGCGACCTCTCTATCAATGTGTATTTATACAATGTCATTTCCCCTTCATTTGATCATCAAGCAAGTTCGATTTATTACTTCATTCAAGTGTGAATTTCTTCAAGAGCAGGTTGCGAATTTATTCAAGGGCAGAATTAGATATCAAGAAAGTACAGATTATTATCTGTTATTGCATCTAGTGTAGGTGCTGAATATTGGCCTTGTAATTGGTCTCATTGTAAAGAGAATTGTTGCCACTATTTATATATATAAGAGAGATCTTTGTTGCTAGGTTTTTCTCCCTCAAGAGGAGGGTTTTCCCAGGGTATTTGCTGTGTTATTGTTTATATATATAAGAGAGATCTTTGTTGCTAGGTTTTTCTCCCTCAAGAGGAGGGTTTTCCCAGGGTATTTGCTGTGTTATTGTCTAATTTTGAGTTAATTTTCTGTGCATTATATTTGATCATTAAAATTTACAGAATTTGATACAATAAATAGATAAATCTCTCCTTGATACAAGTTGAATATAATTACCCTTGAAATTTGATCTGCTGCTAAAGATGGCGATCTGCTGCTAAGTGCGAACTCCTTCTTGAGAAAATGCGAATGAAATGAGAAAATGAATTGATGATAAAATGAATGAGCACCACCTTGTATATATACAAAACTAGGCAACTTTTCATCTAGGTCGGCCTCTTTGAAGAAATAAAAAAAATTATAAAATATCATTTATAACAAGGCCGACCTGCCTTGGTAAACATTTATCCCGCCGCTATAACATCAACACTCCCTCTTAGCTAGGGAGGTATTTTTCCAGTAATCCTCGTCATGGAGTCTCTCGACATGACATCAACAATGGCTACACCCAATTGTGGAAATTCACATCTCAGTCTCAGAGATGTATAAGAGTTCATCACGTAGTCTCGCAACGTGATGTTGTCATGGAGTCTCTCAACATGACATCCACCATGGCTACTCCCATGTGGAAAGAAACATGTGTACGAGTGTCCATCACAGAGTCTGTCAACGTGATGTCGTCATGGAGTCTCTTCGATGGACGCCCACCACATACTACCAGTGTGGAAAAACACAAGTACAAAGGTTCATCACTTAAGTTCCCAACGTGATGTCATCATGGAGTCTCAACATGATCACCCACCATGGCTACCCTATGGAAAGAACCACATCTCCATCTCAGATATGTATGAGGGCTTTCACCTCATATTTCTCCGTCTTAGAGAAATATGCATTATAGCAAAGCTCACTGATGCTGAGTCTCTCTCTCAGCAAGGGTGACATTCTCCACTACCCCAAGCTTGTCTCGAAAATATGCAAACTTCACTTTGGAAAGAGGCTTGGTGAGAATATCACTATCCTGTGATCGCTAAATTGAGATTAATTGTTAACACCACAAATATCTGATGTAATGATACTATACATGCAGACTCAGACTGGGCGAAGTGACTTGGACTTACTTAATTCTGGATCGCCAACCTCACTCGGTATGAAAAAAGTTGAAAAACCCTAGAAATTTAGAGATTTTTAAGGATTTAAAACTTGTTTCAAGCACCCTTTATTGAATACAACACAAATAAAAGCAAATTTGATCACATGCACAAGTATACAACGATCACATAAGTATAAAGTACACAAATTGTAGTTGCGCTGCTGAAGGAAATAGCATACTTAGATATATAAAATTAGTCAAATGTATACAAAACTCATGGAATATGAAATCCATGACATCAAATGTTCCATACAAATATGAAATATTGAAAGTAAAACAATAGCTATAAGTCTATGACTCTATGGCATAGTGGAGCCAGCATCCTTCCTACGAAGGCGTTTAAGGGTCCTGGATGATGTTGCAGCTGCAGCCATAGTCTCTGCCTGTGTCTGACTCTCCATGCCACTCTCACCAACATCAGCTATGTCTCCTCGTGCTCTAGCCTCCTCCTCAGCCATGGCTACAACCTCAGCCTCTCTCTCTACCTGGTCCACCCAATCAAGGTCCTCGTCACTAAAGACTACATCTGTAGCCTCAGTGATCCACTCAAACTATGGATCAACCTCCTCTAGACTGATCGGGGTGTTGTGGTGGTCAAAAAGCTTCCTGTATCTAAGCCGAAGGTTGTAATGAACATATACCAAGTCATTCATCCTCTCCACTGTCAATCTATTGCGCTTCTTGGAGTGTATGTGCTCAAACATACTCCAATTGCGCTCACAACCAAATGAACTGTATGGCTGGCTCAATATACGAATGGCAATGGATTGCAAGTTCAGTGTATCAAAACCAAACATCTCCCACCATCTATCTGAGATGAGAAAAAGAAACAAAATCAATCTCATTTCAAGTTTCAAATTCAAGTTCAACATTTAATAATAAATTATAATATAAAAAGATGAAAATTATGCCCTTAAATATATTTTTACCTAGTAGTAATGTTGTCCTATTATCTTTGCACATTTAACGTGCAAAGAAGTCTCCTCGTGCCTTAGTGAAGGCATCTATCTCCTGCACTATCTGTGTAGTAACAACGGGCAACATCCGCTCTACCGTCGAGTAGAGCCCACTAAGAACCTCTCTATCTGCACGGAAATCACGGCAGAATTGGAAGGCCGGATTTAGGAAACATGCGGCTACATGGATGTGCCTATGAAGTTGGTTTTTTCATCTCCTATCAATGATATCCCAAATGGGACGATACTTCTCCTCAACTCCACCATAGACTGATCTAATGGCCTCTTTGGCCCTATCCATGCCCTCATATATGTAGCCCATTGCGGGCTTCTCCCCATCCGCAAACTGTAGGGAGAACTAGCAAGGGCTCAATAAACTACAAAGTGCAAACATGTTTCACAAATAAGTGTGAATGAAAATAAACAAATAAAAGTAAGATATGATTAAAAATTAAACATAATAAATAATTAAATTTTACCTTCACAATCTCGTCCATTGGTGTCCAAAACCCTTGCTCATCAAAAATGCAATCAGCCACAACAATCCCTGCAGTGCTTGTAGAAAAGGATGAGAAAGACCACTCCTCACTAGTAAACATGCACCTTAAAGCTGCCTTTGACCGAATCAAGGATTGCATCGTGATAAAATTTGTTGCAAACCTAGTGATGCCAGGATGAGACAACTCCCTCAACCCCGTGTATTGCCTCATAAGGTTAAGCACCCATGTGTGATTGTATACAAATTTGCAAAAAAAATTTGCTGCATCCACATGTTTTGATCCATGGGAGCTTGCCAAGATCCTCCAACATGAGGTCAATGCAATGGGCGGCACATGGAGTCCAAAATATAGTAGGGTGCCTCTCCATCAATAATCTACCAACAGCAACATAATTTGCTGCATTATCTGTCACCACTTGCACTACATTCTCTTCCCCCACATCAGCTATCACCTCCTCTATAGCCTCACACAGGTATGTGGCATTTTTGAATTGGGCAAAAGCATCAATGGACTTCATGAAGACGGTGTCACCTGAAAAAATAAGCAAAACCAATTATTCAATAAATTAAAAAACATAAATCAGCCATATTAAATTATTAATCACTAAATCAAATTCAAATTTCAATGCATTGAGGGAAGTACAATTACCTCCGGAGGAAACTAGGAAATTAAGCAGCGTCCTATTTCTCCTATCGGTCCAACCATTAGTCATGATGGTGCAACCAATCATCCTCCACTGCTTGCGCTGCTCCTCTAATTGTGCTTTCACATCTGCCACCTTTTGAGTCAAAAGTGGGCCCTTTAATTCATCTTCACTAGGGGCTTTGAACCCACCCCACATATGGTTATGGCATCAACCATGTTTTGCCAAAAAGGTGACCTAAAACATGTCATAAATAAATTAATAAGTTACTTATAAGTATTGTAAAATGAAAAGTTTTAAGTTTTTAACTTTAAATTTGAATTCGATAATGAATACATCTAGATTCTAAAATTTAAATATAAATTTTAAAACAATTAAACGAAAAAGAATTACCTGGCTACATGGAAGGGAATGGTGCAGTAGTACCAAAAGTCTGCAATTGTCTTTTTTGCTGCATCATGTGCGTCCTTGTTCCAACCCATGCCCTCAAGCGACGGTTGGGAACCAGGAGTAGTACGTGGTACAAAATATGAGTCCACCCTAGATTTACGAACTCTAGGGCCAATGCTAATACTGCCACTACCACTAGTAGTAGCAATGCCACCAGCACTAGGAGTACGCATAGGCATAGCTAGTGCAGAAGAAAAAGCACTAGCACTAGCACTAGGACGGTATGGAGGCATGGAAGAAGCATCTCCAACAGCACCAAGTCCCTGTCCAACTCCAACACTCGCCAACTCCTGCCTCTGTTTCTTTTTCATTTCTTTTTGCATTTCAAAAGTTTCTAATTGCACCTGCACTTCACGAACAACCTCAAGAGGTGCTACAGTGCAGCCCACTGCATCATGGATGGGTATGCGTGCAAGATGGTATTTTAATCTATTTATGCCTCCATGATATATTGTTTTGCAGTAGTTACATTTTGCTTCTCTTTTCATTCCGGGAAAGATTTCAGCATGTTTCCAAGCAAGGTCTTTTCTGACTGGGGTTTGAGACATTGTGAAAATAATAATATGGTCTGATTTGCAAATGAATGTGGCTGCAATAACAAGTAGGGTTTCTAAAATTATTTAAGTTGCAAGTAGGGTTTGTAAAAAAAAATGCAAACTCAAAAAAACAATGATTTTACAAATTATAATGAATTATTTATTAAAAAAACACAAAAAAAAACCAATTAAAATCAAACTTACCTCTTAGATTTGGCTTGGAATGCAATGCAAACTCCTCCCAATCACTGGTAATGAGCTCTCAATGCACCTCCTTGCTGGTATGAAGATATGACCCTGGATTTGTCTTCAATAGCTTGCTGGTTGCCTTCTCTTCTCCTCCTATTTTTCTTCACAACTCTCTCTTCTCCTCCTATTTTTCCAAATGAATGAAATGAGGTTGCTTTTAGGGTTGGGGAGATAATATAAGACAAAAAAAAAAAAACTTAAACTTTAATTTTTTGTTTTTTTATTGGCTTTTTGGCTTGCTTCCGCCGGCCGCGTCTTCGCCCGCGCTCCCAGGACTCAGCCAGGGGTCTCATAACTATGAATGATACTTGATCTCCACATGCTTTGTCCTGTCACGAAACACTGGATTTACTAAGAGCTTCACCCAGTTTTGATTGTCACAATGAATCACAGTCGGCTCCAATGATTGCCCAAACAATCCTGGAAGGAGCTTTCGAAGCCACACTACTTCTCGAGCTGCTACACATGCTGCAATATATGCAGCCTCTGCAGTGCTAAGTGCCACAGAAGTCTACTTCCTGCTACACCAAGAAATCATGGCAGACCCCAAACTGAAGCAACATCCAAAGGTGTTCTTCCTATCAATTACACTCCCGGCCCAATCAGAATCAGAATAGCCTTGTAACTTTAGATCTTCACAGGAAGTATATCTCAAGCCATATCCCACGATGCCATGCAAGTATCTCAAGATATGCTTTGCTGCAACTAGATGTATTTGTCTTGGCTCACACATGAATTGGCTGAGAGCACTCACCGCATAACAAATGTCTGGTTTAGTATTGACTAGATACATAATTGATCCAATCAATTGTCTATACATGGTGGGATCTACCAAATCTGACCCAGCTGTTGAGTCACTCAACTTCTTCAAATTTGTCTCCATAGGTGTAGACATAGACTTGCAATCCATCATCCCAAATCTCTTCAAGATGTCTATAGTGTATTTCCCTTGACTTAAAATAATCTCATTAGTTCTTTGCCACACTTCCAGTCCCAGGAAGTAATGCATAAGACCAAGATCCTTCATCTCAAACTCAAAGGCTAACTCTTTCTTGCATTTGACAATGAGATACTCTACTCCAATGAGAAATTCATCATCAACATAAAGAACCAATATCAAAGCCTCACCATCAACTACCTTGAAGTAAAGATTGGAATTTGCCTCATTCTTGGAGAATCCCAAGCTCATCAAATATCGATCAATCCTTTCATATCATGCACGAGGTGCTTGCTTAAGGCCGTACAATGCCTTCTTCAATCTGCATACATGAGACTCCTTCCCATGAATCACAAAACCATCTGGCTGCTCAATGTACACTTCTTCAATCACACCATTAAGAAATGCAATCTTTACGTCCATTTGATATAACTTCCAACCTTTAGCGGATGCAATAGCAATAATTGTCCTGATAGACGTGTATCGAGCAACAAGAGCAAATGTCTCCTCATAATCTATTCCCTCCTTCTAAGAGAATCCTCTTGCCACAAATCTTGCATTGTGCTTCTCAATGCTACCATTAGCTGCATGCTTGATTTTGTAGAGCCACTTGGAAGACACAACTGATTTCCCTTCAAGTCTCGGAATAACATCCCATACATCATTCTTGATGATAGACTGATATTCTTCTATCATTGCATCTCTCCAAACCTGTTAGTTGGATGCTTCTTCAAAACTGGAAGGCTCAAAATCAATGATGTGACTCATCAATGCCACATAACCTGGGAACTTCTGCAGTCTCTTGCTTTCCCTAAAGGTGCCTCGAGGAGCTGCATACTTTTCTGCCTCTTGCATAGTTTGTCGAGCCCATAAAGGTCTCTTCCGACCTACAGCAATGTCTCTCAGCCCAACAGTTGGTTCTATGGGATCAACTGGATCAATAGTCTCAGCTGGTTGATTGGACTCCCTCTGAATCTCAAGAGTATGATCAGGAGATATGTCCATATCCTGAGGAGTCTCTAGCTCTTCACTGTCTATCTCTATGTAAGACCCTTTAGATCTTTTGAAGGCTACTTCCTCTTCAAAGGAGACATCCCTGTTGAACTCATTCTGTTTCTGCCCTGGAATGTAGACCCTGTAGGCTTTTGAAGACTCACTGTATCCCACAAATATTCCTTTCTTGCCTAAAGGTTCTAGCTTTGATCTTTTATCCTTAGGCACATGAATATAAATAGGACAACCAAAAATTCTTAAATGACTTAACCTCAGGTTTCACACCTGTGAAGGCCTCTTCCGGAGTCATGTTTCCCAATATTCGATGAGGGCTTCAGTTTTGAACATACATGGCGGTTCTGGAAGCTCCCACCCATAGAAAGGTTTGTAGATCCTGATCATGAATCATAGCCTTAGCTGCCTCAACTATGGATCTATTCTTTCTTTCGGCAACTCCATTTTGCTGAGGGTTGTACTGGACACAAAACTCCCTCTTGATCCCTGCCTCAATGGAGAAATTACGAAAGCCTCCAGAAGTGTATTCTCCTCCATTATCAGATCTCAGAAGTTTTCAACTTGAGCCTTGAATTCTTTGAATCTATTAAGTACTTCTTCAGACTCCTTAGATTTCAAGAAGTAAATCCAAGTCTTTCAAGAATAGTCATCAATGAAAATCACATAATACCAAAATCCACTCAAAGATGCCACAGACATTGGTCCACATAAATCAGAATGAACAGATCTAAAATTCCTTTTGATCTACTGTCACTACTATGAAAGGGACTCTTGATATTCTTACCAAGTGTACATCCTCTGCAAATGCCATCGTGCTCCAAACTGAACTTTGGTAGACCAGTAACCACCTTCTCCATGGATGGAAGAGCTCTGAAGTGTAAGTGAGCAAGTCTCCTGTGCCATAGCTCACTCGAACTGATAGAGTTGTGCAATAATGCCTAAACTGGACGAATAGAAAGTCTGTATAGGCTCTCTTGACGAACACCAATCACACGAGCTGATTTGATACTAGAGTTCTTAGGCCAAACAAGAACTTTGCCTTCAGAAGAAACAACTTGGTACCCTTTGTCCTCCAATGCTGAAATGGAGACAACATTTCTTTTGATTCCTGGTACAAACAAAACATCACTCAAATGAAGAGGGATACCAGAATCTAGATGAAGAGAGGTGGTCCCCGCTCCTTTTACGGAATAACAAGCATCATCTCTGATTATCATTTGCAAGTTGGTTTCTCTTTCTACCAAGTCTGAAAGATGCTCTCGGTATCCTGTAATGTGTCATGAAGCACCACTATCAATCAACCAAGTGTGACTGTCAGTTGGAACATTGCTTGAAAGAGCGGAGATGAATAGAAATCCCCCTGAGTCGTCTCTAGATTCCTTTTGAGGTGACACAACATCAACATTTGTAGTAGAAGCTTGTTGCTTTGGTTTTGATATGCAATCTCGAGCATAGTGACCATACTTGTCACACCTGAAACATTGAATGTGAGAGAGATCCTTCTTCTTTGGTTCGGGAACAGAATCTGATTTTCTGTCTCTATTCCTCTTGAAATTGCCTTTTCTCCCTTCTCTTCCTTTCCTTCTGGAAGCTTGAGCAGCAAGGACATGATTTTCTTCATTATGAGAGCTTCGCCCATTTCCTCTTGCTGCCAATCTTGAGTCCTCTTGAATGCAATCAGCTCGAAGACGATCAAACTTGGGCAACCAACTTAGATCTCCCACTAATGCTTTGGATAAAGGGCTCCCAAGATTGAGGAAGACAATTCAGTGCCAACATAACCAGGTCTCTATCTTCAACTATATCTCCAATGGCGCATAGCTGATCTCTCAACTCAGCAATCTTCATGAAGAAGGAGATGACTGAATCTCCTTTAGCCATTTTTATATGATGGAGCTGTTGTCTCAAGGCAAGGGCTCTGCTGGTATTGTTGAACTCATACAATCCTTGTAGAGCCTCGAACATATCTTTGGTTGTCTTCATCTTGGAGATAATCGGCACTAGATGATCCTTCATGGAGTCTATCAAGATCTTCCTAGCCTTCGTGCCATTCTTCTTGTAACAACCTAACTGAACTACGGTTACAAAAGTTAACTGTCAACTACCTTCAGCTGAAATGATACTAATTGTTTTCAAGAGATCTAGGGTTTTCCAACGATTCCAACTGTTTTCAAGAAGCAGTTTCACAAAACCATAACTGAATAACTACCATTCTAGGGTTTACTAATAACACAACGGTTATCTTAATTTTCTACAACTAACTTTCAAAATTCAACTTTGCAACGTAAATTAACAATTAACTAATCTATAATGGCAATTTAAGTTTGATCAATGTTCATATAATCTAGATGAATAACAATTCAACAAATAGTAAACATTCAGATTTACCTAGAAATAGTGCGAGAAATAGATTTTACATTTGTCACCATCTTCATTTGTAATGCTATTCAGAGAGGAAAGGAAATCATCATCAGGGGCTTTACCGCCCAACCAAGACCTGCTGGTCTCTGGTCTCCCGAGTTTCTTCAACTGAAGAACCTGCCCTTCACGAGGTCAATTAACAAGGATCAATTGTTATCAGGTCTCTGAGCCTGATGTCCATGAGCCTATACTGCTGATCGATCCTTCCTCTATAGGTTCCTCCTATCAGAAGGATCATCCTGACCAGAGTATATCTGGATCATGGAAGCTGACATTGCCGAACTGGCATCTACCTTGGCCAAGGATTTTTAAGTTGATTATGGCATCACTGTGCCGTCAGCACACACCCTTGCCCATTAAGATTATACAAGATTTTGGTTCCCAATACATACATCCTTGATGTCAAAAACTCTTGGTTCATGTTCTTACTGTTTGTTATTAAATTGATTTGGTTCATTTATTTATGGAGTTTAACGGTTGCCCAAAAGGAAGAGATGGTGTTCAGATTGGTTCAATCATTCCCTATTGGATTTCAAGACAGTTCCAGATCATGGTAATATACTCTCTATGATCATTCCAGAAAATACAGAAGGTTGCGAGGTTCCAGCTAATCACTGGCTTCAAATGTACAAATCAAAGCATCATAAGATTAAAAGAAAGGTAAGGGTAAAATGTAAACAGAGAATAATATAGCCACTTCAAGGATTAGACTAAAGTTTAACCAGAGTATAAATAAGGAAGAAGTTTCCTTAGCCGAGTGCTGCAGGATGATGCAATGCAGAAAGAAGTTGCGAAATAAAGTTTAGTTGCTCCCAGATTCTTTCGAAGGTAAAGCTGGGTTACAGATTTAGACAGCATACACATTTGAGAATAAGGATTGCAGGGCCCAAACGGAGGTTCATTCAGTTACAATAATAAAGTTTTCTTCAGCAAAGATAAAGAAAATAATCCCAAGCGAATTTTTGATTCACAAATTCCTACTCATTCAATGAAGAAAACAATTTACGCAATTGAATATTACGCATAGAGAAAACAGATGGGAAGTATTATTTACTACGTGCCTAGTAATAATATCAGAAGTTGAAAAATTGCAGACTCCTTGCTAGTGATCGCTGCTATTGTCCACGATTTCGGCTCAGCTCATTTCCAGAGGAAATCGCGAATCACAAATGATTATCCGGAAGAGAAAAAGAATGGTGTCCAAGGTATCACTTGTTCAGAAGAACTCTCCCCGTCTCTACTAGAAGAATAATAAACCAGGCAAAGAATAGGACGATACCCTAACCATGGCGAAAGGAAAATATCCCATTTTCCCAAATGAGGAAGAAAACGATTGTCCAGAATGAATTTCCCCAGATGAGGCCGACACTTAAATGCTTGTCCCTTCGAATTCCCCATCGAGCCTCTTGAATGCAAGACGTTACATTACAAGCACGATGATACTGGCGGAGTGTTCAGCTTTCCCCATTCATCGGCCCTCTTTCCCCGTGCAAAACCACCACAAGATGCGTTTTTTTTTAAAAGATTAACTATAATACCTCTTTTATTAAATTCAAAGCTTTAATATTTAAACATTTAAAGTTTTGCCATGATAATATTTAAAATACCCTTATGAAGTATTAATATCTTAATGTTTTCTTTTCAGACTTTATTATTCATTATTTATTTTACCGAGGCCAAGGTCATCTTGTGTTGTCATATACTTCCCAGAGTTTGATGACAATTAGATCCTTGTCAACCGCGTCCTCTCCCTAATGATAGTCCCTTTTCCTTTCTTGTGTTGTTGGTCCTGCAACCACTTGACACCAAAAGCTAGAGTTAGACTATTCCTAACATATTAATTCACATTTAAATATAATATCATCATTATCATCATCATCTATAGTCGTATTTAGGTAATTAAATAATCATTCACCTTTTTCATTCAATTGCCAAAAGATAAAAATAAAATAAAACAATTATTTAATCCCTTAATTCACATTCATAAGAAAGATAATTTTCATTAACGATAATAACAACCATGATTTCAATACCATAACTTATTAAGTTCTAGGGGGGTTGTGATATACTCCTCCCCTTATGAATCATTGTCCTCGATGATTTCAAGTTCTAAAATCAAAATTTCATATGGTTTGGAAAGAAGTAAGGAAAATTTTGAAGGATTTCTTCATAGTCCTCCCAGGTGGCATTCTCTTCTGAGTACTGGTCCCACTGGACCTTACATTGGACCACCTCTCGGTTACGTAAGCGCAACTTACGCGTCTCGAGCACTCGAGTTGGCTCTATAGTAATCACCCCTGGATCCTACACCTGCAAGGATTTCCAATCAATCATATGCTCAAAATTTGCAAAATATTTCTTAAGGTAGGAAACATGAAACACATTGTGCAATCGGGCGAGAGCTGGTGGTAGAGCAATTCTGTAAGCCACTGGATTGATTACTTCCAGTACTTCAAAAGGTCCCACGTATCTTGGGGCAAGCTTTGAAGTCTTTCCAAATTTAATAGAGCTTTTATGTGGTTTGACACGCAAGAGAACTTTGTCTCCCACTACAAATTGTCTAGGAGTTGTCGACATAACTCTTTTGACGATCATTAGCTTCTTTCAACCTTTGCCTAATTAACTTGACCTATTCTTCCATTTCTTGGAGCATCTCTGGCCCTAAAATAACCCTGTCTTCTAACCTATTCCAACTGATAGGGGTCTTGCATTTTCTGCCATACAGAGCTTCAAATGGTGCCATTTTAATAGCTGACTGATATGAATTATTGTAGGCAAATTCTACCAAAGGTAAATATTCCTCCCACTTATGTTGCTGATCCATACAATACATTCTCAGTAGGTCTTCTAAGATCTGATTAACCCTTTCTGTTTGGCCATCCATTTCAGGATGATAAGCTGTACTGATATTTAATTGTGTCCCTAATGCAGAAAATAATGTCTGCCAAAATCTAGATGTTATTCTAGCATCTCTGTCGGAAATAATTTTCTCTGGTACACCATGTAGACGAAATATTTCTTGCACGAATTTTCGTGCAACTACGAAAGCCCCATCTGTCAAATTTCCTGGTATGAAATGTGCCACCTTGGTGAGTCGGTCTACTACCACCAATATAGTATTATGTCTATTTCTTGTCATTGGTAACCCTTGTACAAAATCCATACTTATAATTTGCCACTTCCAATCTGGTATGCTATGAGGTTGTAATAACCCTGCTGGATGTTGATGTTCAACTTTAACCTTTTGGCATTCGAAGCAACCTGCGACAAATCTAGCTGCATCCTTCTTCATTCCCTTCCAAAAATATAGAGGTTTCACATCTGCCAACATCTTGGTTATTCCGGGATGGCCTGAATATGGTGCGGTGTGAGTTTCTTTCCAAATGGTTTTCCTTAATTCTGATGAGTCTTGAATGTACATCCTGCCCTTAAATCTCAAAAGTCCATCTTCTTCTATCTAGAATCCCTCATAATTAGAATCCTATGAGTTTGCCAGAAGAGCTTCCCGTACTTGATTATAGTAGTCATCCTCTTTTAGTTTTTGCAGAACTTGCGTTCTAATATCGATGTGGATAGTTGCCAAAGCAGTTATGTGCCTTCGCCGACTTAGGGCATCTGCTACTTTATTCTCCTTGCCCTTTATGTAGCTGATCTTGAAGTCATAGTCAGAAATTAACTCCATCCATCTTCTTTGTCGTGCATTTAGGTTGGGTTGAGTAAATAGGTATTTCAGCCCTTGATGATCCGACTTAAGCTCAAAAGTCTTCCCTAGTAAATAATGTTGCCACCTTTGCAGGGCATGTACTATTGCTGCTAGCTCGAGATCATGTGGTGCATAATTTTGTTCATACTGTTTCAGTTTTCTAGATTCATAGGCCACCACCTTTCCTTCCTGCATTAACACTCCTCCCAATCCATCCCCGGACGCATCTGTTATTACTACAAAGTGCCCATTTGGATCTGGTACGATCAAGATTGGTGCAGTTGTTAATCTTTCCTTCAAGGTGTCAAATGCTTCCTGACACTTCGCTGTCCATTCGAACCTTCTTCCTTTCCTTTGGAGAGACGTGATGGAATGGGCAATTCTAGAAAAATCTTTGACATATCTTCGATAATATCCAGCCAATCCCATAAAGCTTCTGACCTCATGAACATTTTTAGGTACTGGCCAATTCACTATTGCTTCTATTTTTGCTGGATCTACGGCGATTCCCTTAGCAGAGATTATATGTCCTAGGTACTGCACTTCTTTCTGGAAGAAGGTATATTTCGATAATTTTCCATAAAGCTTATTCTCTCTCAGCCGTTGAAGAACTATCTGAAGGTGTCGAAGATGCTCTTCCTCATTTTGAGAATAGATGAGTATGTCATCAAGAAAAACCAATACGAACTTATCTAAACAATCTCGGAATATGCTATTCATCAGATTCATAAATGCAGCTGGGGCATTGGTAAGTCCAAAAGGTAAGACTGTAAACTCGTAGTGCCCATATCTAGTTCGGAAGGCTGTTTTATGAACATCTTCCTCCTTTAGCCTGAGTTGATGATACCCTGATCTTAAATCTATCTTGGAAAACACTGCTGCCCCTTTCATCTGGTCAAAAAGATCATCTATTCGAGGTAAAGGGTATTTATTCCGAATAGTAAGCTTGTTCAACATTCTGTAATCTATACACAGACGAAGGGTTCCATCCTTCTTTTTCACAAATATGACAGGTGCACCCCAAGGTGAAACACTAGGTTGTATCAACCCTTTATCCAATAATTCCTGCAATTGAGTTTTTAACTCCATCAATTCCACAGTAGTCATTCGATACGGTGCCTTAGAGACTGGTTCTGCTCTTGGAACCAAGTCAATGGTGAATTCAAACACCCTTCTTGGTGGTAACCTAGGCAATTCCTCTGGAAATACGTCTTGATACTCCCGAAGATAGGGGTATTTGTCAGTGAAAGTTTCTTCCTTGGAGTCTATTTCCATTTCCCCTTTCTGACTCTAGGTTTGCATTATCATATCATCAAAGTATGTGTTGTCTATATATTCCCTAACTTCTTCCATTTTGACCGCGAATATCTGACATCCCTTCCTCTTATTTCTTTTGAGCTGCATAGCTGATATTTGTCGTACCTTAACTTCTCGTTGCACCCCTTGTATCATCGTAGGGTTCCCTAGGTCATCCAAGCACTCTACTGTTTTAGCATAGCAGTCTACCCTTGCCCTATGTTCCCTTAGCCAATTCATTCCAATGATTACATCATAGGAACCCAGAGGCGCCACATAAAGGTTAACCTCTGTGGCGAAGTCTGGAAATTCTATCCTTGCTTCAAACAGACACTGCTCTACCCGAGCTCTCGTCTGATTAGCATATTCTACAGTCCAAGATTTAGCCATATACCCAATTCTCTTAGGAAATTTATGCAATATCTTAGGAGATATAAAAATTTATGTGGCTCCGGTATCAATTAATATGGTTATGGGATTTCCATAGAGCTTACCTGGAGTCTCTATAGGGGTGGCTTGATACTCAGCTTGCCGGTTGTCCACTGCTGCATGAATTCTTTGTTGAAAAATCGTTTGTTGGGACGGTAAAGGTTTTCGCTGCTGCTGTCCTTGCTGATTCTTGTGTGGGCACTGGTTGGCATAATGTTCGCCTCCACAATTAAAACACCCTCCTGGTGGTCCTTTCTTTTCTGATCCCTTATTAGCAGTGTTTTCGTCTTTCTTGTTATTATTGAAATTATTCCTTTTGTCTCTCTTGTTTTCAAAACTGTTATTGTTATGACCCTTCTTTCTGAAATTTTGATGAGACGGCTCCCACTTGCCTTTGTTGTGCTTCTTGTCCCGGAAAGAGTCATCTTTCTTCAGCCTCTGTTCTTGCTGAACTGCCTTTTCATATGCCTCATCCATTGTTCGAGGAGCTAGTACATCCACAGGGCCTCCTACTCAGTTATTCAGTCCCATTATAAACTTTCGAACCCGAAAGTTTTCATCTTGTTGATACTGGGGAACATACTTAAGCAATCGAGTGAATTTCTCCCAATATTCATTAACTGATAGAGCTCCCTGCCTCAGATTTTCAAAATCCAACAGCTTCTGATCGTAGTATGTCTGTGGAAGCCACCTTTGTCAAAATAATCGTACAAATTGCTCCCAAGATACCTCAGCTGCTATCATCCCCATTTCTGCCCTTTTGTTCTCCCACCAGGTGGCAGCCTCTCCTGCCAGCTGATAGGCTGCCCATGCGGCCTTTGAATTATTAGAATAATCCCTCAACTCAAAATATTTCTCCATTTCTGTCAACCACGCCTCCACAGTATCCCCCGAAACGGAGCCCTCAAACTTAGGAGGTTTAATTTTCTTCATGTCCTTGGCTAGTTCATCAGCCAATCTACTTTTCTTGTGTTCCAGAGTCAAGGTTTTTGAAGTTTCCCCTTGCTGTTCACTTTGGTTTTCTGTTCTTTCATCACTTGTCACGTGATGCCCTTCCACTTTTCTTTCCAAGTTAGCTATTCGATTCTGGGTTGCATTCATCAAGGCTAATAATTGGTCCAGCTTGGCCATGGGGTTATTATTTTGGTCCTCCCCTATTCCATATCCGGAATTTTCCATTATGATGATATCTTGTTATACATTAATGGCTCTAATTAGTCTTATTGTTTATTTATTTTAGACTTTAATTATTTGCACAACTCGTTTAACTTTTCAGACATCAAGACACATTTGCATTTAAAGAAGTAATTTCACAAAATTTGGTTGATGCAAACAAAAAAAAAAATTATTTATTGCATGAATATGGATCATCACTTCCTGTGATTGATCCTTACATAATTAGTACAAAATTTTCTCTACCACCTCCTGTGATTAATTTATACAAAATTCTCTATCGCATCCTGCGATAGTTTTTATTTCATAATAGTACAAAATTTCCATCATTTCGATGATAGATTCCTTATAGGGATTACAAAATGTTAAACACTCCCATAAATAGTCTCGGTTTCATGTTTAAGGTTCAATTTCACTAGCTATGTTGGGCTCCTCTTGATCACGGAGTCCTGTGTACGGAAGAGGTCTGTAACTCGAGGTTGAAGTTGTTTCAAGTTGGGTTTTGTAATGTCTCCTTCTCAAACCTGATCTTTCCAGTGACCGTTGGCCTTTTTCTGGAAACCCGAAGGCTAGTCGGAAGGTAAAATTAGGGTTTCCTATTTTTAAGGATGTCTTTGCTCGGAGCTGGTGGATTCAATGGCGGATTCTTTCTGGGTTTTCAGAGAGCTTCGCAGTGGTATGTTCGTCTCGGCATTCTAAGCATCTTCAGGAATTTACTATTTTTAGTAAATTCTATTTCTGGCAGTTTTTTAGTTGGGTTCAGCATGGTTGACTTCCTACTTCAGTTTGGTCAGTTGACTTGGTCATTATTGGCTTCAGGGCACAATTGGAGAGATAAGTTGTTATATTTAATTAAAAGTCACGTTTTAATATTATATTCGAACGTTGACCCCTTGGCCTAGTCTATTGACTTTATGTTGTTTTGAAAGGTGGTCTTTTTGAGGGTGGCGCCTCATTAAAGATTATTTTATATTTTATATTTTACCCAAAGTCAAATCAAGAGACAAGGTGGACGCATTTATTAAAGTATGGAATTTATTTAAAAGGTGAATATTGAACTTGAAGGAAAAGGACGCCATCTTTGAGGAGATTAGGGTTTTTGACTTTGAAGTGGATTTTAGGGTTTCGAGAAGTCAACAGGAAAATTATAAAAGGAAGACTTTGAGCCTCATTTCATATCTTTGGTCTACAGTATTGTTATGCTGCCGGTTCAGCTCTAGGTTTGCTTCGAGGAATGAAGGCCTCCTAGCTCGAGCATCGCTTCTTGTTTGCAAGACATCAACTAGTGATGAGATATCTACATTTGTGAGTTGCATTCAGTTTAAGTATTGTATTCAGCTTGTGCTTATTAGATCTGTTTTGCATATTAGTAGTTTTCCGAATATTGCATTGTTGCTACAGCAGATTCATGTTTTATTTCATAAGTCAAAAAATAACAAAAAAATCGTTCTGGGTATTAGCTCATATCCATTGCTAGGTCTAGGCGCCCTCATGTTCTAGTTTGCAGATTTTTTAATGAGAGCATTGAATTTTAAAGGCAGATCGCCCCTTTCTAGAAGCCGTACCTCTTAATGCTGTCTTGAATTCCGTGCAAATTAGATTTGTGGTATTTGGGTCTGTTTTAGTGTTTGGTCTTGGTCGCCTTTATCATTAGAGTGCATTGCATTTTATTTCACATCGATTGGACATTCCTTGATGAAGTTATGAACATTTCTTTAAGATTGTAAGCTGCTGGTTATATGATAAAAAGTGCAGATCTGTTATGTCAGTTTGAGAAATCTGCATCTTCCTTATTGGGTTGGTGTTGAGGTTTCCTTGTATACTCTGCAGAAGCTTCTTGTTGAATGCATCATTTGGAAGAGCATCTTATGTCTTGATATTGCAGGCAATAATATCTTTGTAAGCTGGCAGTAGTACTGACCAGTTGTTCTTAATATTGCTTCATGGTTATTTGTAATACTCATTCTTCCTTCAATAATTGTTGTAATAGATAAATCTCCACCCTATGGTAGCTACTTTCCCACTTTGGGTTAGCAAGCACATTCTGGGTGTTGAGTACTTTCAGCTTTCCAGTATTTCCTTCAAGCATTATACTTTGTAACACTCCACCATATGGTCGCCCCTCACTCCATTCTGGATTGGGTAGCACATACTTGGTGTCGAGTTCCCTTTTAGCACTTAGAGTAGAAGATCCTCTGACCATATGCTCGCCATCATCGGCGCCATTTTTGGTTAGAGTTCCTGCATAAGCAATTTGATTTAGATCCTCTGACCAATGCTCACACCTTGCCCACATCGGGATCCTGGTGTACATTCTGGTTAGAGTTGCTTCAGCACGTTTTGGTTTATCTTCTAACCTTAACGGGTGTATTGATTGTAATTTGTAAATTGAAAAAATCGAAAAAATTGGCTCGGAATATTTCAATGGTATCAGAGCCAAGATTTTGCCATCCTGTGATCATTCTGTCTATGAGTGACAGAGAAAAGAGGTACATTGCAAGGGAAGACAAGAAGGTTGGAAAACAGTTCCAGCCCTATCAGGCTCCAGAGGGTCAGACAGCTTCAGAAGTCTTGAGGGCTCATTGGGAGTCTTCTCAGGAAACAGACATGGCAGAAGGTGAGAGGTCAGTTGGGGGTAACGAGAGGATTACCAACAACAGAGATGACAGTGGGAAAGGAAGAGAAAGATCAATGAGTCCCGGAAAGAGATTCGAAAGAAAGATGGATGCCTTGATGGACATGGTATCGCTTATGATGGGAAAAGTGGGACAGAACACCATTCCACAGAACAACACTGGGCATAGAGGAGAGCACAGTGCTTCCAACCAGCATGATGGACATGCTGCTCAGCATACTTCAAACCACACTTATGTCTCATCTAGGCCCTTCAAACCCACCTTCGTGGCACCTATTAACACTCAGCCAGATCCTGAAGAGAATGCTTCATTCGTGGAGCAGTTGAGACTTGGTCGTGCAGAGTATGATTCTTTACCTGTCGACATCAAGATGGATATGTCCTACAATGACTTTATGGATCATAAAAGGAAAAATAAAGGACAGGGTAGACATTATGAACAAAGAAGACCATCAACTCAAGGAGACTTGTATCAAGCTGTCAACAAGGTTATACTTCCACACTTTGACAGGAGTGATAACAGTTCAGCCCGAGCTTGGATAATTTACACACTTTTCGATGTTCCAACGTAAGTTAAAAAGTATATATGCGTAAGTTGTAAAGTATACACTTGAATACATGTAACTCATATCTATTGAACCATGAATTTATAATGCAAATATGGACACCATCAATAAAAAATATTTGTATTAATCAAATAGCCATGTACGCATGTACATCAATACATGTCAATATAAGTATAAAATATAGTTACAAAAAAGCCATATAGGCTTACGAGAATGCCATATAGGCATACAATGTCAAATATATCGAATACAAAATATGTAGAAAATTGCCATGTAGGCATACAACAAAGGGCTCTACATTCAAAATTCATTTATCTCCATGCTCTGGTTCAAATATAATTTTCTTTCCCTTTCTTGGGCGACCCGATGGTGATAAATCTGTCACCCGTTTCTATTGGGGTATGCGCTTGCTCCACAGTCAGAGTTTCAACTGTTATAATAAAGGTAGGAGCATTTAATATATAGAAATTACATTATAAAATTAATATATTTAACAAAATTTAATCACTTCCAAGCCGCTCGGCGATCACTCTCCTCGATGGAAATGTTGCCATGAAATGCTTAGAGAGATTACTCGAATACTATATAAAACCATCGAGGTAGAGATTAAACTACAAATCAATAATGGTTTGATTTTTTCACTAAAACCAATTCATCTATATGAATGTAAATTGGAAATTTAGTAATTTGCTCTTACCTCCCCTATCGAGCCATCAAAGGATTGTATTGCGGTAAAACCACAGGATATCCGGCATACATTACATTTATTTGGTGTTTCTCTCGCAACATCGAAAATGAAACAACAGAATTATTCAATCCACAAAGAAAGAATAGTTGCTCCGAATTTGAAGTAATGCTTTGAGTTTGAATGATGTGTAATGCAACATAACCAACAATATGATTATCAATTTTTTTAAAAGCAATAACCTGGGACAATCACATTGAAAAACAAAAGACCCTTTAGGACAAATTTTAAGTGAAAAAGAGTCAAAACACAATGTAAAATATGACAACCAATATGAGAAGAAGAGATGATCTAGTCAAAAGGATCTTTGATAGTAGCCAACTGAGTTAAGTATGAAAAATCCAAGTATCATTGTTGCAAGGAATGGAGTAAGAGCTAAATAAAGATATAGCGACAATAAAAAATGATGGAGCTAACTTTTCAAGGGCATATTCTTCAAAACCCTTATTAAATGCTTGTCATAGTTTAAGATATGCAATAAATGTTTGACAATGGAATTAACCTTTTGAGGATGACAGTGATTAAATTAAGGTCTCCTTTTACCATGAAAAGACTGAATATTTTTTCTTTGGCCTATCATTATGATTTTTAAGTTTCCTCACTTGAGTTAAATATAATATTCAAGTTTTTATACCAAATATGATAGAGAAAATAATCATGAAAAGGAGAATATGACGGTGATCAATGACAAGGCAGTGGCACATTTGACAGTCAAAAGAGTAGAGGAATGCATACTGAACATCATGGTACAACTTATGATATAAATTAAGCCACATGGTTGATGTGCTTTGAATCCTTGCATCTAAAGGAAATTTTCTTAAAATAAATACTGCTAGGGAATTTCAATGTTTCCATTGTAGTTGGCATTAAAGCTGGTACCTGCAACATTGAAAATTATCCTTATATAAGAATTCCCTCCATCTTGTTGATTGGATTGTAACACTCTTGATGGTGGCTATATGAAATCTAATTATGATCCCTCTTCTACATTAGAGGGTTCATATCCTTGATCTGACTCTTCTGAATTATCAGAATCAAAATCACTAGCTTCCATATTCAAAAATTCCCAACCAACATCTTCAATAAATTTATCTAGATCATCAATAATAGTCTTACAAATTGGTTGCCAGTTCAAGTTCATTCTACTTTCATAATACTTTATATCCATGGAGTTCATCCATTCCTTGATGCCATCAAGTGAAGATTCAGGAATGGCGTACATATGGAGTACATCTCGCTTTAATTATTTGAAAACAATAGCCATATCAAATCCCTTTTTCCCAAGTCCTACTCTCTCAAGGTTAACAATCTCAATCTCACTAATCGTGATTACTAAGAAAGGTAATTCCACCAACTCTACCAAAAAATTTACCATAGGAATAATAAAAGTAGAGGATTTGAAAGGAACTCCATGAAAACTAAGCTCTCTAAATGGTATATAAAATTCTAGTTCAAAATATTTGAGATGAGGTTGCTCCCATAGCTCTCTTACTCGCTTGAAAAATCCTTGAAACTATGTATTGATTTTATTTTTCCTGTTCCTATCTTGTTGTTCTTCCTTAATTTCATTGGTGCAGGAGCACCTAGGAAGCAATAGAGAGCACACTAGGAAAAATGTGGAAGTATAGAATGATTTTATGACTTAGATGTATGCCTTCAGGAATTTTTGTGGTTGGAATGATGTTTTCTAATAAGGTCATGTTGACCATGGGTGAGAAACAAAAAGTTTCTAGTCCAAAGTTTAGGAATGGAGGTTTTTGCAATTATTGACATTTTTTGCAAAAACATGCTCCTTTTGTGTTTGAGCGTCCAAGAAGGGCACATTGGAAAAATAACTATTGGGAAAGCATATTTAAAGATTTCCTTTCCCTTTGTGCAAGGTTGAAAGTACATTTGTATGGATTGTTTTGTTGGAAATTGAAGGAAAACAGTTTTTTGAGTAAAATTTTCTATTTTTTGGTCTAAAAGAAGGCTCTAATGGATTAAATATGGTTCTATGTTGTGTGCAGAATGTAGAATAAATCCAGTACAAGTTTTTTGTAGCCTTTAGATAGTTCTTTCAATCATTTTCTTGTCTCTTTGTAAATATTTTGGTTTCTTTGTGCTTACTGGCCTGTAAGAGGCAGTGTTGAGTAAATGGGGTGCTAGAGCACTTTTCCACTGTACAAACCATATGGCCTTTTGGAAATAGTGCCTAGACACCATGCTTGTACATATGTTATTTGGTAGGTTTTTTTTTAGTGCAGAAGTTGCTAGCAATGTGATGCCCTAGGTGAGCCAGTGCAGGTCCAGCTAGGAAAAACTTGTTGTGCAGGTCACAAATCTTGTAGGGGTGCTGAGCCATTGTGGATTTTCTTCTTGGAGGAGGTAGGGTGGTGTGTTACCTTGTTACTACATGAAGGAGGAGGCTCCATCTATCCATTTGGTGTGTACAAATTGGAAGTTTGCTAACTGTCAAGGGAAGGCTTAAAACCCTAGTTTTTGCTCCATTTCATGTTTGAGCTTTGTATGGACAGTGGAAGGCTGAGACCTCAAGAATCTTTGAGTGTTTTCCATATGAACCAATAAGCTTGGAAAAAGAGTGGGAAGTCCTTTTGATATTTGTGAGTTCTAACCTATTTTGTAGGTGAAGGAGACCTAATAGGAGCTCAAGGGCTACTAGCCTTTCAAACCCTAGCTAAAGGATTGGTGAGAGCGATGGGAAGTTGAAGTCTTGGAGGTTGTTCAAACACCTTTGGAGGATATTTTGAAGCCTTTTAAGACTTATCACTACCCCTGCAAGAGTTGATGGAGTGTTGAGGAAGATAGGTCTTTAGTATAGTGTAAGGGCTAAGGAAGAGTTGTGGCAATGAACCAAGGTGGACTTGATGGTTGGAGTTTGTGATAGAAGAGGGGTTGGTTAGACAAACTAGGGGCACCTAGTCATGAGTAGGGACCTATAGGTTAGATTGGTGAAGCAAAGCACCAAGGAAGTCTTACAAGGAAAGGCCTAGAGTAGGAATCAGTGATTGATTCCTCCAACCCCTCTCCCTATCAGATTGGTATCAGAGCAAGCAAAAGATTTGGGATTGATCTTGTATGTCAGAGATAGATTCTAGTGGTTCTAGCATCATGGTGAAAAATGCTGAGTTGGCCAAGAGGGTTGAAGAAATAAAGGAAGACAATAGGGTATTGAGAGAGAAGTTAGACCAACTTGAGCAAGCACTGAATGTTATGCGGTTTGATGGAAGAATAGCAAAAGAAGAAGAGGTTGCAAAGGAGGATAGAATCCCTGAACCTAACCCTATATTGAAGGAGGATCCCTTCTTGAAAGCATTGAAGGCTTTGAGTGGAAAAGAACTTGAAGGAGTGCCATTGTTTAGTGGAAAGATGGAGGCTGATTTAGTTATGGATTGGATAGAGGGAATGGAAAACCATTTTGAGTGTGATGGAGTCACTGAAGCACAAAAGGTAAAGGTGGCTAAATCAAGACTAAGAGGTTCTACCTTAACTTGGTGTAAATCCATTTAGATAGAGAGGGAGAAGGAAGGCAAGCAGCCTATCTCTACTTGGAAGGGAATGGTTGCCAAGGTGAAAGAAGCATACCTACCTGAAGACTATGAAACTCAGTTGCATAAGATGAGACAGAGTTTGAGGCAAAGAGATCAGGATGTGAGTTCTTATACTGAGGAGTTTCAAAGACTTTTCATGAGGTCCAATGTCACAGAGGATGAAATTATCAAGGTGGCAAGGTATCTCAACGGTTTGAAGTGGAACATTCAAGAGGAGATGGTTCTCTTAAGCCCCAAAATAGTGCACCAATGTTATCATTGGCATTAAAGATTGAAGAGAGGAGTAAGAGGAAGCAAGATCAAACTTCTAAGGGTAGAGGCAAAGGCAGAGATCAAAGAGATCAAAGAGGATAGCGTGGTGCCTACCAAGGTAGAGGCAATGACCAAAGAAACCAAGGAGAGTCAAAACTCGCAGAGCATGGAGGTGAAACATCTACAAGAGGTGGATATAACAGGGGTAGAAGACATCAAGGAGTTTCAAATAGAGGAAGAGGAGTAGAAGGGCTTATGTACCTTCTAGGCCTTTCAATATGCCAAGACCTCCTTGGTGCTGCTTCACTTAATCTAACCTATAGGTCCCTACTCATGACTAGGTGCCCCTGGTTTGTCTGACCAACCCCTCTTCTATCATTCATCAAGATCATACATTGACCTTCTTGCCCCTCCTAAAGTTTGGACCACATCCATTAACTCCACATAAAACTAGACATCCTTGGTCTTCATGGTTCCCACATGCATTGACCATAGTTATGCAGTAGAAAATGAAGAAAAGTAATCATCTCCTTATCCATTGGCTGGAAGAATGCATGCTTAATGTTTTGATACATGATACTCGGCTCTCTCTTATATAGCTGGTTGAATATCAAAATCGATGTGGTGGGCCTCGAGTTCTAGTCATCTTTCTTCCTCTTCCACCAAATGTTGTCCTAATCCACATGTCTGCTAGCCTAATTGGCTTTGTTTTTGAAAGCTGAAGTTTCTCTTGAGTCACTAGTGTAGCTCTCTCTACCTTTCCAAACTCTTTCATTGCTACAGATCATTTTTGGGATTTAGTCATTTGTACCACAGTTGATGCTTTGAATCCTTGCATCTAAGGGTTTAAAACCTTAGGGGCCTTAGATGAGAAAAAGTAATGTTTTTCTTTTCTTTTTATGTGAGGACCTAGTAGTAGATAAAGAAGGACTATACTAGAAAAATGAAAAAGGGCATAAAAATTCATAAGACCATACTATATACCTACATGCTAGCTAACAAAAGGGACTTATGAGATGTAGTAGATTTAGGTATGATAGGGGTATTAAAGGTATATTTTAGGAATATATAAAGGCGAAGGAGGCTAGAATAGGATCAGTGGAAGGTGTCAAATGTTTTTCCTAGAGATCTCACACCCTATTAGGGAATTTAATCATTTCTAATCATTTTCCGATCCTATGGGAAGAGTTTGAGAGGGCTCCAATAGTTTGAGGGAGTTTAATGAGTGCCATAACTTCTTTCCATGCAATCATGATTGGTTAGAGAACATATAGGGAAACTTGATGAGCTATGCAACAAATGAAGAGAATATAGGGTATTTTGACCTAGTCTTAAGCATCTCCAAGCATCTAGGAGATATTGAAGGAGTCAAGTGGCTGATAGATAGGATCGAGGATAGAAGTTTTATTTTTGGTTACATTGACATCATGTAGGACATCCATAGTCTTATTCTTGGTTACGTTGACATCACAAAAAATTATATAGGATGGAGTAGAATGTAGCTCTACCTTTGTCAGTTCCATGTTAAATTTTTATTATATATAGCTGCTAGTGTAGGAATTCTAAGACAAAAAATCATGGTAGGACCATTCTTAAAAGATTTCAAATAATAACCTAGTGAACCCATATACTCTTATGACTATATATACACAAATCTAGATTAAACTTAGAATTCATTAACTTTAAGTTCTCTTTATTCTATATTACCTCAATGAAAGTTTGGGAAAATCTACTTGCACTCGAAGGTGTTTCCTTGAAACATCCAACAAAACCCTGTTCAACATCCAAAATCACATATTAAAATACCATTCGTAAAACAATGCTATTAACACATGTAATAAATTTATAATTATTTACTAACTTTACATACCCCACTGATAGGTGTACTGAAAAAATAAGTAGATTGATTGGTGTACCCAAGGTCAACACTGTGACCCTGCAATTTTATTACAATAATAAAACTAAATTAGTTAATCTTGCATTTCACAATTGAAATTTAATAAACTAAATTCAATGAACATGTTGAATTTTACTTGACTGTCAATACTATATGAATCATGCAGAATGTCAGCCGCCCTCTCCATCCCCATAGATGCATATGGATCAAGTTGCGTAGAAGCATATGGATCCTGCATAACACCCTCCTGAGGGCTAGTAGGGTCATATGAACAAGTGGCTCCACAAGATCGACACACATTGCCTCGAAGGCCACCACCTAAAGACTCCCCTGGATTGCGCTGTACAATGGGGCTAGTGTGGTCGATGACACTCCCAGTCAAGGATGTGATCGCCTACAAAGTCTCTACATCAACACTCCCCTTTGCAACTACAGGCATTGCAATCTGCTCACGAGGTGGCCTAGCGAGAGGTCATCTCCCCTATTGTGTAGGATTTGGCTGTGCACCGGGCCTATCCTGTGCTGACCCCCCACCTCTCCCCTGAAACTCCCTCATATCAAAATAATTTGGGATTTGGTTCAATACAGACTCACAGTATAGTTTCCTAAGAAAATATTGGGGGACTTCACAGTTATTCCACGGTGGGAAATCAAAGACCATATACCATCTATCATAAAAATGGTTCCTAATCTCTTGGTGGTGGCACCAATGAATAGGAAACCTCTTTGCATTGAGGGTGAGATTTTGATTTGCTCTAGGGTCAGTGAATAGAGAGCACAAATCACCTTTAGTAATCTTTAAATCTTTTACTTGTTTATATGATAATTTGTCTGCATAATATGCCCTCGATGTTTGCCTCCTATTTTGCCATGTTGGGTAATTGCATCTACATTTTTTAACAAATCCTTCAATGAATCTGCTAGATGTATTCTTTCCGTGGTTGAAGAATTTTGATCACTCAACCTACTAATAAGATCCTCAACTTCTTTTCTATTGTTTTCAATTTCACTCCTCAAATTTTTTTGAGTGCCAGGAGGGTATTGAGAGAATGGAGGGGGAGGTTGATTTTGTTGTTGAGGTTGATTTAGTTGAGGATTTTCCTCCTCTTGTTGAGGATTTCCTACAAATTAAAAAAAAAAACATTCATTTCTAAACTAAAACAAACAAAATCAATTTAAAACTAACAAATACCAAACAATACTTACCTCTTGCATCTCTTTGTCGTCGTGGCGCCATATTTGTGAAGAAATCCAATTGCTCTTTATGAATTTTGAATAAATCACCTCTCCAAGAATGCGAGCGCGTATAACAGGGTTTTTGGCCGCGGGTGGAGCTAAAACACAAAAAAAATGAAATGAGAAATGATATTTGGATTTGCTTTTAAAACGCATTATAACACGAATACGTTATTGTTTGTTTTTTTCTTGTTTGGCCACAAAAGTGCGACCATCTTGGTGCACTTACCCCTCAGCTATAAATAATTAAATAAATGACTAATTTGGTCATTGAATAAAAAATTATTTAGTCATAGAAATAAAAATGACTAAATAGTTAGTCAGAAAATTTTAAAAACACATATTGTCCAATTATTGGTGTGATGTATTGCACACATCAATGTATAGGAACTTATTCATGTTAATTCAACATTCATTGCTGAAATATTTCTTGCTTCATTCGTTAGTTGCAGGTTAGCCTGGCACTGAGGTGTTTTGATCAGTTATAGTAGCTACTTGCATGGGCGAAAAGGATTCAGAGAGGACTTGGAGACTTTTGAAAAGGCAAGCAAGGGCAAGGAATTCAGAGTTTTCTACAATGAATTTGAAGTCAGCAAGGCCCTTTGTAGCGAAATCAGATTTGGGGATGCCCTCTATAGCGAATTCAAAGGTAATTCAAAACCCTTGTTACATTAAACACAAAGTCTATACCTTTGTGATTGGAAACTTACAGTAGTTACAATCTATTACTCTCAATAATGCTCTTTTACAATCTTTCCATTGTTCTATTTCATAATGTGGTTGAGCTAAATATAATAAAATTTGGGTTTTAGTGCCAAAATAGAATTACCTCAAACAATTTTGATACATTTTCACTGCTAGTGCAAACTGTCCTTGTGCAAAGTAAACATGTGCTAGATTTACCCACACATCAGGCATCTGAACAAAGATGTTTCCTACTGCACCTTCTTGTACCTATGTAAAAATTTCCTTTGCAATATCAAATTGACCCCTTTCAGCTAGCACAATGGCTGCCTCATTTGCAACATAAACATTTCCTAGTCTCAATCCCAACACTTTACAATATAGTTCTCTAGCCTTCTCAAGATGTGCCTCCACCTTTGGATCCCTCCGCTCATTGCGAAAAGCTGCAAAATAATTCCAATTTCCAAAAAAAATGTCAATATAAGAATTCTTTGAATCTGATTCATTTTGTGTAGCTTTAATTGTTTCTTTTGCTTTAAGTCAATCATCTATTTTCAATTCCATTTTCCAAGCATAGATAAATCATTTTATGAGTTTTTATCCACCTTAAGTGCATCCCCAATCAATTCTAGGCTTAGTTTTATCTCATTTCGAGCCTGATCCATTACTGCAAGACATAGATATGCATCCATATAATTTGGAAACTTGAACAATATTAGCATGTATAAAATATTTTTTTTCAGTATCATGTAGCTGCTCAAACAACCTAGCAAGATTAAATAGTGTATTCACTTTATCCCATGGTAACTCAACTGAAACACCACCTTCTTCTAGTCAATGAAATAATTTCATATCCTTAAAGAGCATAGGAAAAACTACAAAATTGGCATTGGGGCTTTTATTTATGAATTCAACCCAAATGCCATTTGCTAATGCCTCCATAAAATTTTGTTGAGCCAACTCTAGTTCATCACGCTCAAAATGAAGAACCCCAATGTTGTTTAACAATTGAATGGGTACTTCTTCTCTGCTCTTCTTCATAAGATACTTTGTTGTCTTAAGAGAATCTAAGGTTGCACTGGGGTCTGATGATATTAATAACTCACCCATCTTGATAAATGCATGGACATCACGTGGATCTATGTGAGTTACCTTTCTTAATTTCCAAAGCCTTCTTGGCCTACTCTTGTTGAGCATATATATGGCCTACAACTTTTAAGATCTCATAGTTCTCAGGGTGGACCTCCAAAACCTTTTCAAAATTTGAGAGAGAACTCTTAAGATCTCCTAGCTTCAATTGAACCTGTCCAAAAAATCATGTGGTCTTTGGCTTTCCTTGAATGATTTCATGTAGTAGCAGCCAATGGTGTCATAATCACCTTTACTATGATAAGATCATGCAAGATTATAATATGAATGAGATTTCATGAGAGGGTGGTTAGTTGAAACAAGAGTTGTCTCAGTCAACTGTTCCACAAGAAAATGTTTCCCTGCAATGAAGAAAAAATGGTTTTCTAAATGATTCAATGCCATTGCAAAGTATGGGTATAATTCAAAGGTTCTATGCATTTTTTCCATTCCTTCATGAACACTACCTTTTTCACTAACTGTGAGAATCCTA
>VDFB02259883.1:0-40212 GCA_007258455.2 Sequoia sempervirens
GGGAAACAAAAATTACCAGGATACTAAAGAAACAGGGGAAACCTAATACCCTGAATTTGTTGGATGAGACAGAGGGACCTGATTGGAGAGAATACATTCCTCTCATGGGATAGCATGGGTAGCTATTGAAGAAAGCCAACTAATGGCTTGCTGCTGCTACTCTGTTATTTTTGATGATTTTTTTTTCATGCTATTTTATCATCTTAGACTGTTGTTTTATGATCTCTATGTTATGGTGGAATACCACCTAGGACATTGTCGATTTAATTAATGGATTACATAGAACTAAGTATATTGCTATAAAAACTTACTATTTTTTATTAGTACTGGATGGACAATGGTTACTATTTTAAATGTTGGCTTGCGTGCTAATACTAATGTTGTTTTTTGGCTTGATGGTGGTGTTGTTTCCCACCTCTCTCTAGTTCCTTTTTGTTAGTTGTTGTAACCATGGGATCAGGGCCCTTCCCTACTTATCTAATCAAAAAACATATATATTAATATATGTATATATATGTGTTTATAATTGTTAGTTTGTATGTATATAAATATATATTTAATGTTAGATAGTGAATTATGCAAATGTATGTATACATATATTAATATATATATATATATATTACAATGATAGATATTATAATATATCTACATATTAGATATATTAAATGTCAAATGAATATTAAAATACTATAAAACTATAAGGGGTGCATATGTATTATGTAGGCCATGGAATGAATATAACTTAAAAGAAGCCAACAAGCATAATGAATATGTTGCGCTAGTATATGTTGTGCTATGAAAAGCGTTGACGGTAGCAACAAAAATATGGCATGGGAGTTGAAAAAAGTGAATGAAGATAAATAAATGACAAATATAAAGCGTTGAACCTGCACATAAATCAACATAAGATCAAGTCAACTAAAGACTATGAGGCACACTTGAAATAGGAAGTGTTGTGTATACGTTGCAAAAAAAGTGAATGTAGTTTTTAACAATGTAGAGATAGTCCAAACCGCACTCTTAAAGGGCGCCAGTATATGAATATGTGATGCCAATGCTGAAGTATATGAAATGCATAAGAAGTCTTTTTATTGTGCTTAAGTCTGGAAAAGCAATATCTTAACCATGAGACTCAAACAATGTAAACTTCATAGAAATATAGGATGAAATTTGATTTGCAAACCAAGTAGGAAACTTGCTAAAAAGCTTGTTGTTCATTTGACTCAGTAAAAGAGTCTTGTCTCTTGAAACAAGTCGACTCAACCATTTGAAATATGAGGATTGTTATGTGTTGCAAATATGTGAGTTAGTTAAGTTGAGTCGTTGCATGTACATAGGAAGGTGGTGGAATAGCCTTTGGATGCTCAATTTTTAGTATATATAGAGATGCAACCCTTACCATTTGCTATACACTTTCTATTCTAATTTCTATGTTGCCATTCTGCTACATTTTCTATTTTTATACATAATTGTGAGATTTTGAGAGTTTTTTGAGAGAAGCTAGAGTTTGTGATAGGCTAAAAACTAAAGGATATGTAAGATGATTTGTGGAGATTGAGCTAGGGAATTGGATTTGTCAATTGGAGCTTTATGTACAAGCATGCTAATTTCTACTCCCTTGTTATTTATGTTTGAAAGGTTATTTGTCTATGGGTGTCATGATTGGAAAGGATTGATTTAGATATGTGTTATAATGCTTTGGATAAGCATTGCATGTTCTTAGTTGTTACCTGCTTTGGTGGAACCTATCTATTGGGTTAATACGTTTATATACCCTATATGGGAATTTATTTGATTGTTTTTTCTATTTATACTTTATGTAGTTTGTCAATTATATATATATATATATATATATATATATATATATATATATATATATATATATATATATATATATATAGTCAATACTATTTGTATGTAGCATGAAATGTGAAATGTGGAATATGTCGATGTCTTGAGATAAATTGAATTTGTTACCTTAAAATGCTAGGTTAACCCTTATGGTTAACGAGGTTAGCAATACAATAGGAATGATGGTGTGATAGACGTATCATCATTGATAGGTTGAGATGTTATCCAAACCTTATTGTTAATCTATACTTGATTGATTACTTAAATCTACTTGAAAGTAGGAAGAGAGTCTTATCCCTAGGGTTAGGGTATAAACTTGATGATTATATCAATATTCAATGGTAGGGTTGAGAAATGTATTTTCTAGTTATGCCATTTTCTTATTTTGATTTTGATTCTATTCTTATTCCCATAATTCTAGAAGAAGACTCACATTCCGACAACCCAAAGTCGTAATGAGAAGAGGACTTGAAGGTGCAGAAGCACAAACTCTTCTCATGATAATTTCCTCCAGATTATATACAAATGTAGTGAATATGTGAGGTATACTAAAAGAGAGCTTTTATGATTTTCTCATGATCACTTGGTCGTTACTTTACTTTGATTGAAACCCTAGATTGAGAATAACCTATTTGGTCAGGTTGTTTACCTAAGTGTTGATTGAAGCAATTAGGTTGGCATTAACCTATATGATATGATTGATCGTTTGATTGTTGATTATATCTTTGATTGAAGTTATTTATTTTTGAAGATTATACTTTTGATGAGAATCGTTTATTGTTGAGATATAATCTTGTATGAAGACATTTATTGTTGAGATTGTACTTTTGAAATAGTCATTTGATGTTGTGACATTATGAATATTGTATGGTTAATTAGGTTATTCCTAGAGTTAGGATAATCCATAGGAAAGGGGATAAGCTATGAATAGAGTATGAATGGTCAAAACAAAATCAAGCAATTATTGTGGTGAAATAAATGACCCTCACTCAAAGTACTCAATGATGAATCTTTGGCCAAAGTAGTGTAAGTAGCCACTGTTTACACTGATAGTTCACTGTGATCCAATTTTACATTCTAGGCTGGTAATATCATACATATAGTTGTAGCCACATTATGGTACCTCTAGATATGTATGACACATCACTATGCTCAGAAAGGCTAAGGAAATTATGAGGTTACCAAACCAATATCTTCGTCGAAGGGAGGGCCATCTCACCAAGTTTTGGTAGATGTGTGGGGGACCATAGTAAGTCCATGGTTGGTAGAAAAGCACTTGAGTGATGCTTCTCCTCATGCATTTGGCAACCAAAATTTGAGGATGTACGTGTCAGTATTGGGGACAACTAGAATGTATGCACCATGGAATGGGGACATCTAGAATGTATGCACCAATGTTGGGACATTTGGATGAGTTTGTATCTCTAATTCAATAAGCTCATTGAAGCTATGTATGTAATCATGATTCCATCTTTGTGGAAATTGTAAATGTGAAATGTTATCTTGAATATATGTAAAGTGAAATCATTACTTGTATTGATGAAATGATTCTTGATTATGCAATGGAAAGGTTATAAATGGTACATTATTATTGAAAAGAAAAGAATTTTTTTATTGCTCATAATGCTAGATGTATAAAATATCCACTTGTGGGTAAAACATAGAAAAAATTATTGGGTAGAACAATGGTAATGTTACATAGTGGAAGTAAGTGATGTAGTTTGGGTGGCAGACAAAAAATTGAACACGAACAAAGCAAAATTGAGGAATTAAAAAGATTGTAGAACAATAGAGCATTACCATGGGAGGTGATATAATCTACAGGGAACCAGAGACACACAACTAGTTGTTAGATGGAAGGCCAGTATTACCCATTTTTCAATAAGTTGACTGGTTGAAGTATTTTTTGAAGCTCATAGAGTTTAATGAGGTTACAACCCAATAGCTTTTTTCCACATTACAAAATGATGAATTAGTTATGAGAGGCTTAAGGGTAGATGCTTCAAAAGCTACCATAGTTGAAGTATTTGGATTACCATGGGAAGGAGAAGAGTTTCCACTTAAGGCAAATGTTATTGCTACCAAGAATGAATTCAATTAGCCAGGAGAAAACTTGGACTCCTCTTCTCAAGGTACATGTTAACTATCCAAATTTGCACCCCTCTGCCAAGTTGTGAAAGAACTTAGCAAATTTGGAGTAACATGGGACTACTTTCAGGTTGTGGGTATCCTATCATGAAAGAAAACCTCCAAATTATGGGTTGGCTCCCCTTTTAATGTCACCTAAACTAATGATTTATTCAGGAAAGAGTAAAAAGATATAGGAAAATGAAACTTAACTAAAAATTCAAAGGGTGATACACCAAAAAACTAAGACCTGCAAACAACTTACACACATTCAAAACAATTACAAAACCTGGTTTACACAACTCATTTTGCATGCATTCTTACATAAGTAATTTATAAGGAGATTTACAACTAAACTCTTAAAAGGAAAAGATTTCACAACTAAAAGCCTTTGCATTCACTAACACAACTTATAACCTACAACAATACACTTTTCTGCTAAATAGGTGCTTAACAATGAGACAAAACTACAAGGAAAAGCTAAATTTCACAAGTAATTTGATCAACCACTAAATGTACACAATAAAACATGAAATGAGAAGGAAAATATTCAATATCATTGATTCAAGGTACTCATTGGTATACAAATTTGTCTCTGAGTTACAATACTACTCCTACTAAAAAGACAACTCCAAAAATCAAGCTATTAGTCCACTAGAAAGAAAGAACTCCCTCACACAAGTCCATCTAGAAGGTTCTGGTCGGATGCAGCAGAAAAGGCCAAAAAGAACCTTCTAAAATCACTCCAAACTGTCCTCCACATGAAGCAAGGTCAAGCCAAGACCATAGTCACACTAAAAATGTGACAAAATTGCCTCCAAATAGACCATTCACTCCAAAAATAGTCAAAGACATCCTCCCACACTTTCTCCATGTTGGAAAGTCATCACTTTTCCCCACACATGTTTTCAACGTGTTTGACCCACACTTTTAGTGCTTTTGCAAAAGCACATGACTCTGTTTTGTATTTAAAATAATAATTTGATTAAGTGATTCATAATAACATCACTTAATCAAGCTATTTTACATTTCAAAAAACAATTTAAAATAAGAGGCCCCATCACCTTCTTGAAACACATCAACATTTTGCACTATGGATAACATTAAAATAAAGTGATTTGTAAATCACTTAAATAATGTTTTACAATCCAAATAAATGCAAAACTAATAATAAACCCCTAACCATTCCTTAAGGCTTGCAAAACATCACCCAATTCAAATTACTTTAAGGCATTACTCACCATTACCTTGCATTTTGAAAAATCATCTATCATTAAGTGAGTTACACTTAACATCACTTAACTACAATGTCATAACACTTGAATTCATGCAATTAGGAGACAAGGCAATTAAAAGACAAGGATTGGCCTAATGTATTACATAAGTCTTAAAGACCTTTTATGTAAGGTAATAAGAGTCTGAAAATAAAACACTAAGTCTTTGGGGGACTTGGCAACCTTCAAAAGACAATGGAAAAACACCAAGGCATATGTGGTTTTCAAAATGAAATATAAGGAAAAAAAAATGCCTAAGCTTTGAAAATGCAACTTAAGGTAGAAAATGCCTAAGGCATATGACCCCTTTTGACCATGGCATACATTAAAATGTTTTTGCAATTTTTAAAAAACAAGGTAAAAATTACCTTGGTCGACATCCATAGGGTTTCAAACCCTAAGACAAAAACAATGGGAAAAAGAAGAACACATTCATTTCTCCACTGAACTTCTAGAGAGTTCCTCCTGGCTGCCATGGGGTTTCAAGTGTAGCACTGTATATGGTTTTTCTGGCTGATTTTTTGACAAATTCTTGTGATTCCTCATTGGAAAATTGAGGTAAATGCTTTTCTTGAACCAAATCTTGCTTTTTTCCTCTTCGTTAGATGATCATTGGACTGTGAATGTCGCGATTTGTCTAATCTTGTTGTGATGTACTCTTTTCTTGTTTCATCTATGGAAGATCTATTTGTTCTCAGCCGCCTTTGAGGTGTTTTCGATGAGAGAAATACTTGCATAATCAATGAAAAGCAAGCAAGTTGAGCTCAAGTAAATTATTTCCTGATAAATACTTCACTTTCTTTTCAATTTATGCAAATTTTGCTCAAACTCGAGTTCTTCTCCATGCCAAAAAGAATGATGCAAAGTTTAGTTTGCTTTTGGGTTTTCCATGTATTTTATTGTGAGCTTGGCCTCCTCAAAAAATGACACCTTTATGTATGCATAATGGAAGAAAACCTCTTCTTATCCTCTGTATTTGAATTGCATTCAAAACCCCAAGTGGGTTCTTGTTTTTTGTGAAGAAAGCTTCCTTTTTAGGCCGCTACCATGAAGGAACACCTAGGTTTTTGTTATAATTTTGTTGCTTTTCTGAAAAAATCTCCATGATATTCTTTGCAAGAAAAGAAGGAAAACCTTCAATGGAACTTGTAATTTTTCAAAAAAAAGCATTGTAATCCTCAAATGGAAGAAAACCCTCCACCATTCCCTATATTTTGCATTTTAATACAAAACCCTAAGTGGGTCTTTGCACTTCATGAAGAAAAACTACTCCAAATAACCACGACCATAAAGGAATGAAATGGGTTTTAATTGCATTTTACTTCTCCTGAAAGAGGGTTTGGAACCCATTATGTCACTCATTCTGGTATTTTCTCTTATTTTTTGTAAGTGATAAAGGGTCTCTATTATGCAATTTTTGTCCACCATTCCAGCGAAAGCAAAATTCTATAGCATAGACTATCTCTAGACCTGCATAAGTTGAAACAAAGCCTGTGTGGTAGTCTCTTTTCAATGCTTTCAAATGTTCACTTACTTGCTAACTGTAATGATCATGCACTGTTCCACTTGTTCACTGTTATTTGAAATGCATTGTCTTGTAGCTCAATGTTGATGAGTTGATATCAAATGGCTGTAATGTTTTGTTGTCATAATGAATTGAAATTCAGTGACAACTGTAACATATCACCTGTTACCTCTTTCTCTTCATCTTGTCACTTTGGCATCAAAACTTCATTAAAGCATATGCTACTCATGTTGATTTCTTTTCATTTTCCCAATTTTGGATACTAGAATTCTGTTATTGGCTTGTCAATATACATATCGAGCTCTTTTGTTGGGCTGCCATTTAAAATTCTCATGTTTGCATTTTCCTACATGACTGTGTTTAAATGTAAATGGTTGCTCACTATTGATTCCTTCTTAACATGCTTGATTTTTCTTTAAATGAAATATTTTAGACTTACTGAAAGGCAACAACCTACTTGATCATTTGAAAAGCAACAAACATATGAAAAGAAAGATGCTTATCTCAGATACAAAACAAAATTCATGTTCAGTACCTCATCTCTCACTGTTTGACTCCTTTTCATGCATGATTACTTGATGCATGTGGTATCTATTTTGACTGTCTCCTTCATTTTATCAAATCTTATGGCTATTATGATGCTTGGGGTTTCTCTATTGGAATGAACTCTACTTCTCATATGACTGTGTGGTTGTCTCTTCATTTGTGCACTGCCTTACATCACTTGTTAGTGTCTCCTATAAGAGGACTGCCACCTATGATTTGTCTTCCATTGTCTAGCACACCTTCATTTGATTTTTCCACTTTATAAGGGTTGCCCTCATATGCATGGGCTGCTATGGTGACTATGTTTTCAATTGATTGATATGTCAAAACTACAAGAGCACATCTTTTTGCATGTTCGCTTCATTATAGTTTAAGTATTCAATGAACTATGTTTATGCATTCAATGATTTTCCCATGTATTGAAGCCACTGTCCTCTTCATGCGTGCCTTGATTGTCAACTTGTGAGACTACTGCTCACTATCCTCTTCATTGAATATTTCCCCTTTGATCCTTACTTCACTATATCTACTTGCAAACATTGCAATAGTCCACAAAGAGGATGGACCTCTTTGTCTCATTCATAGTCATGTTGCTAAGACTGTATGCATGCATCAACTGTTTTGCCCCTGTAGCTTCATGAATGTACTTGTGCCTCCTGTTGTATGCTTCTTCATAATTTATCATTTGCTGCCAGAGTGAAAACATGATTCACTTGTACCCTTAATGAATGTAATGACTGCCCCTATAAATTGTCTTCCTTTGATTGTATTTTGACAATGCTTGATAGCTCTTCTTTGAAACCAAGAAAGGTCCCCTTGCTATCCTATAACATGCATTCATTGTTGTCGTCCTTTCATGAGATGTAGCATGATTTGTTGTTGTACTGATTATTCCCTTAGGACTGCCCTTTGCCAACTCTTAAAAGTTACTGTCATATTCACTTGGCATTATTACCTTGGCTTCAAAAAGTGTTTCACCTCTTGAATCATCATTACTTAATGAATACCAATACTCACTATTATTTCTCTTGCTTTAATCCTACTGGGCAGACATATGTCATTTATGGTAGTGACCTGAAAGGTCACAATCCTAAGTGATGTGTGCTTGTTCAATAGGATTAAAGTGGGATAAATCTACCTTTACACCCCTCTTCCTTGGATGAGCATTAGACTGTGTCTTTTAATGCAAAAATGCATGACTATCCTTGTTCCTTCTTGCTGCTCCCTTTAACTCATGATGGTTTTAGACACGACTTGATAGCTCCTTCATTATTTATGATGAATGCATAATTGAACTTGATGCATCTATAATTGAACTTGATGCATTTGTGCTTGAACTTGATCGCATAAATCACTTGTTTCTTATTAAAATGGATCTTGGATCCACTTAAGAAATTGAAAGACATATTCAGTAGATTACTACCCCCTTTTTGGCATGATGGTATCCTATTGATTGATTCATTGTGAAAAGATGAAAAGTAACCTCTTGACAATTCACATTGTTTGTTGCGTCTTTTGAATCTGATAATGAAAGTTGGTCAACTGGTGTGATTCCATATTGATTTAATGCATCAAGAATATGTTTATCATTGATTTGATCAAGTTGCTCAATTTCCTATCCCTCCTAAAACACAAGAGGGTAGCATGCTAGGCTCAACCCTCATGGGAGCAACATTTTACTCCACATGTTGTAATCAGCTAAATCAAAATAGTAACAAAGATTTATCTTATATCTTCATAAGGAAACAAACAAGTTAGATAAAAAAAAGCATATCATAGGTGTGTTTGATTACTCTTTTCATGTTTTCTTGGACACTTATGGTATGTTGTCTATTTTAATGCTTATGGACATCAGATTACATGTTTATGGATGTTTTGCACATATTCTGATCAGTGACCTTTCATTGCTCTAACAACACTCTTTTTTTCAGATGCAGAAAACCTAGGAGTAGTGAGGAGAGCGTCAAACGGAAGCAGGACAAGCAGGGAAGACCGAGATGATGAAAGACAAGGCCAATGGGATTCGTCATTCCAGGCAATGACGGGTCCCTTTTCATTTTATGTGCATTTATTTTCTATTTATTTATAAACATATAGTCTTTTCTTCATAAGCATTAGAATAGTTAGTCCCTCGGCTTGTGAGGGACATTATACACTTATGATCATCAATAAATATTACATTTGCAATACATGTTGGTTCTCTTTCTTATTGTATGCAATTGCAAATCTGGAATAATGCAATCTGTTTGACAATCTCCTTTATGTACATAAATGAAATTTAGCAGAAAATGATGTATCCTTCAATGTTTAAATGCAAACATAATAATAAGTTACCTAATTTAGTTGGAAGCAAAAATTAGGTATTAGTACTAAATGATTATCTTTACCTTGGATCAAGGCTTTGATTGCTTCCTACATAGTTAAGTATTTAACATGTGATGGCAGCCAATCTTTGCTATATATAGTTCATTTTAAACTATCGAGTCATCTTCGCCATGGTAGGCATGTGAATATTCTAAATTTCTTGTATAATTTGTTAAAAATAATGTCATCTGAGTATAAGAGGAAAAGGAATAATATAATATTATCTCATTTTTGTTTAGTCTCATTATTGATAAAGATGATTCTTATGACTTAATTTCTAAATGTTTCTTGGGAATGTTTCCTTAATTGTAACAATATCAACATTATCCTTGAAGAACGTGTTGTCCCATAAATAGTGGAGGAACCTAGTGTTTAGAAAGGGAAATGCCCTCTAACTCCCCTACTGCATCACCTACTCGCAACATGGGAGAGCCAGAGGAGTAGGGCCTGCAGGAAACTCAACCTGCAACCTTTGCTGAGCAACCCACAACAGGAGACAAAGAACAAATCCATGTTTCTAGAAAAACACAAAAAGGAAAGAAAAGGAAAAGTGGAGCCTCTTCTTCTGCACCTACAAAAGGGAAAAATAGACCCACACAACCTAAAAGGAAATCACATTTCTTGAAGAGAAAAGGGGCCATGAGAGGATCAATCAAAAAGTAGGAAGAGGATGTTGTAATGGTGGAAACAGATAAATAATTTGAGGGGAATTCCCCTGGAAATGTAAATACACCTATTGCACAATATTGGTACTATCCAAGTACCTCTAAATCTAATTTAGAGGATGTTTTTGTAGCAAAGAGAATGAGAAGGAAATCCCCAAAGAACCCTAATTCAAAGGGTTGTAAATATACAAGTACAATGGGGGATGAACAGTTTCTAGAAAAAGATGAAGAACTTTTTATCAAAGAAAGGAATATTGGTAAAGAACTGAAGGAAAAAAATGGAAAGAATAAAATAATTGGAAGAATTTTTTAGAACACATCAACAAAGGGACAATGAGAGGGGTGAAAAAATTGAAGAATTGGAGGAGAATCTCTATAAATTTGAGCATGGGTCCAATTTGGAGATACTTGCACAACTTACTATGGTTGAAGCAAGAAAAAAAGAACCAGTATCTCAAGGCCCAATTCCTCAGGTGAAAACCCCACTAGGCCAATCGTGTTATCCTTGGGTGTGGAATTATGGAAGAGAACCCAAAAATTCTCTCAAAAGAAGGATTAAGAGAAAGAAAAAGTTGAATTGATATCTAATCACACTAGGGAACTTGCACAACAAGAGACAAAGGTGAAAAAGTTGAAAGTGAAAATTGAGATTGTTGGTGTAAATAAAGTCTTGTACCTAGTAATTCATTACTAGGGGACTTATTTACACATGTTAAGTTCACTTAGGTCATAGGAAGTAATCTTTCTAGGTGTTATTTGTCATTAGTTGTTATCTTATTTTTTGACAACTACTACATGTGAACCTAGGTAAGTGTGATTAGTTGTCTCATGTCATATGATTAAGACACTTGTCTGGTGCAGGAGCACCTACTTGAGTACAAGCACAAATTTTAAGGTGTGGTTTTAAATCATTTTGTTTTTGTTAGGAATGGTCTTTAGCACCATTTATATTGTGTATAAGGACCTTTTTAGAACCTTGGTTTTAATTTTGAATAAGTTAGGAATCATTATGTGGTTGATTCCTAAGGTTTTGGTTAAAAACGCAAAACACAGTGTGTTTTCGAACACACATCTTTTCTTTACTTTTAAGCCCGAAATTGAAAACCTAACGGTTTTCTTTGTGATGGAAAAGTAAGCCTCGACCATTTTTTGAGGTTGTTGAATGTTTTTTACGGTGGCAGTTTTCTGGAGAATTAAAAAAAAAATCAGTTTTCTGCGTGAAAGTTCCAGTTGTCTCTATTTTTCTTATTTCTTTCTGCAAGATAATGTATTGATCAGTAGTCTTTAAATGCTCAGCATGTTTTGAGATTATTTCTAAAGCCTTTTATTAGTGTAGGACTGTCTTATATTTGTGGCAGAGTTTATATTTGCTGTGTCTTTCTTTAGTTATTAATTCTGACTGGTAAAAGATAAGAACAATGGAGTTTTAGCTGCATTGCCTTTGTACTCAGCACAGGTTCATTGGAAATGGAGCTAGACTCCACTACTGTACATAGAATAGGCATAGGAATCTGTAGGAATTTAAAAGGCATGCAAAGAGTCTAGTTCCTAGGCGAGCAATCAATGCCCGGTTAGGATAAGACAAAGGTTTTGTACAGTCCCAACGCAGGGGTGCTAAAATCTCTTCAATGCGTGGTATATACAGATTGCAGGGACCTTTTTAAGGTTCTGACAGGAGGCTCGAGGAATTAATATTTCAACTGATGATTGGAGGATGAAGTCAGTTCTATGAATGTTCAAGAAAAGGCTTGGGAAAGCCCTACAATACCTTGAAATCAACATCAGTCCTGTGAATGGCCGAGGATTGAGTCAGAGTGCCTTCTTGAATTTCTGGTGTCCACCGAGCTGAAGGGTGAGATAACTCAAGAACCCGAGTTAAGAGACCAAATAGGCTCATGGTTACAAGCCCTCCTAAAACCCTAGGGTTTTGAGGCAGCGATAGAGGAAAGAGGGGTTGTGCAAGGACAAGAACCCTTCCTAGACTATTGACAGTGATTTTTAAGACAACTAAACTAATTCACACCCCTACAACAAGGTTGGGCAGAATGGAAGCTGGACTAGTTTTTTAGAGGAATAAGGGCTAGATGGTGCATGTGAAGAAAGAGTACCAAGAACGTTTTGTAGCAGCAAATTTGCAATGATAGCAGGGTTGCTAAGGTAAACCGGGGGTGCCTCAAAAACAGAGGACCTATAGGTTGTAGGGTGAATGAACTAGCACCTTAAGGAGTTCTTAAGATAAAGACTCAAGCATTGAGATTTTGTTTTCTCAATCAACCCTGGTGCTATCAGATTGGTATCAGAGTAGTGAAAGATTTGGGAAAGCAGCAACTTATATGTCAAAGGAAGTTGAATCAAGTGCACCGCCTAAGATGGTGACAAATGCACAGTTAGCCAAGATGGTTGAAGAGCAAGAAGAGGATAACAAATCTCTAAAGGAAAGAATAGAACAGCTTGAAGCAGCACTGAACAAGGTGAAATTGGAAGGCAAAGTGCCAAAAGAAGAAGAGGTTGCAGAGGAGGACAAAGTCCCTGAACCTGACCCTGTCTTGGAGGAGGAACCTTTCTTGAAGGCATTAAAAGCCCTGAGTGGAAAAGGACTTGAGGGTGTACCACTATTCCATGGAAAGATGGATCCCGATCTGGTCTTGGACTGGATAGATGGAATGGAGAATCACTTCGAATGTGATGGAGTCACAGAAGCACAGAAGGTGAAGGTTGCAAAATCAAGGTTGAGAGGATCAGTGTTAACTTGGTGGAAGTTTATTCAGACTGAAAGGGAGAAAGAAGGTAAGCAACCTATATCAACCTGGAAGGGAATGGTTGCTAAAGTGAAAGAAGCCTATATGCCGGATGACTATGAGATCCCACTCCACAAGAAGAGGCAGAGTTTAAGACAAAAAGACCAAGATGTAAACACCTACACAGAAGATTTTCAGAAGCTTTGTTTGAGATCAAATGTGGCAGAAGATGAGAGCCTGAAAGTGGCTAGGTATCTAAATGGATTGAAGTGGAATATACAGGAAGAGATGGTTTTGCTCAGCCCCAAGACAGTCCACCAATGCTATCAGCTAGCTATCAAGATTGAAGAGAGGAATAAAAGGAAGCATGATCAGTCCTCTAAGGGCAGAGGAAGAGGCAGAGATCAAAGAGGACATCATGGAGGTTACCAAGGAAGAGGTGGTGACCAAAGAAGCCAAGTTGAATCAAAGATTACTGAGCATGGAGGTGAAACCTCATCAAGAGGAGGATTTAATAGAGGAAGAGGACCACAAGGGGGTTCAAATAGAGGAAGAGGAGCAGGCAGAGGTAACTCTTACTTTGCCACCATGAAATGTTATAACTGTAATCAGCTAGGCCATCCAGCTTATAGGTGCCCAGAGAAAGCTTCATCTAGCAATGAGAAAAGAGTAGCTTATGCACAAGAGGACACCATGAGTGTAAAGACACCTGAGATTAGTCATATAGAATCAGAAGTAGGTGAAAATCTGATGTTCAACAAGGTTTTGATCTGGTAACCGGTCAAGGAAGAACCCAAGCAAAGGATAGCTTTGTTTAGAGCAAGGTGCAAGATATTGGGAAAGGTATGCAAGGTTATTGTAGATTTTGGTTCTACGGACAATATCATCTCTGAGGAGGTAGTAAATAAGTTAAAATTGCAGAAGGTACCTCATGCCAATCCCTACAAAGTCACATGGTTGAACAAAGGGCAGAGTGTCTTAGTGAATGAGCAGGTTACAGTGGAATTCTCGATTGGAGGCTACAAAGACAAGCTGATTTGTGATGTACTGCCCATGGATGCATGCCATCTTCTTCTTGGCAGGCCATGGCAATATGATAGAGGTGCTGTATATCATGGAAAGGAGAATACCATAGAATTTAAGAAGGATGGGAAAACTTTCAAGCTGCAATCATTGGTTGAGGATGATGAAGGGCAGTCCAAGGTTCCAAACATTATGTTGAGCAGTGGCAAGGAGTTCATCAAGGATCTACACCAAGGGAATGAAGGGTATGTGATCATGATGCAGCCCAAAGAAGAGGAAAAGGCTGAAAGGACAGTGTTACCAGCAGCAGTCCAAAACTTGCTTGACAAATACAAGAGCATAGTGAGTGATGGAACACCATCAACTCTACCACCCAAGAGAGCAATAAGTCATCAAATTGACTTCATACCTGGAGCCTCATTGCCTAACAAAGCAGCATACAAACTGACCCCGAGCAGAACCAAGAAGTGGCAAGGCAAGTGGAAGAAATGCTGAATCAAGGTCTGATTCAAAAGAGTATTAGTCCATGTGTAGTCCAAGTTGTTTTGGCAACAAAAAAAGGAGGTAAATGGAGACTTTGTACTGATTCTAGAGCAATTAATAGGATCACCATTAGGTATAGATTCCCAATACCTAGAATTGAAGATTTAATGGATTGCCTTGGAGGTGCAAAATTCTATACTAAGCTAGATCTTAAGAGCGGGTATCACCAAATCAGAATTAAGGAAGGTGATGAATGGAAACAACTTTTAAGACAAATGATGGTTTGTATGAGTGGAAAGTGATGCCATTTGGCCTCTCAAATGCCCCTAGCACGTTCATGAGACTAATGAATGAGGTGCTTAAGGATTTCACAGGGATTTTTGTGGTAGTTTACTTGGATGACATACTGATTTTCAGTAAGACAGCAGAAGAACATTTGAAGCATGTGGAGATGGTACTCAAAAGGTTGCAAGAAGAACAGTTAGCAATCAATCTTGAGAAATGTGAGTTCTTCAAACAAGAGCTTGTGTATCTAGGCTTTGTGGTATCCCAAGGAACGCTGAAGATGGATCCAAGTAAGGTGGAAGCCATCCTAAACTGGCCTACACCAACCACAACAACTGAGGTAAGAAGTTTTCATGGTTTGGCTCAGTTTTATAGGAAGTTTATAAGGAATTTTAGTGGTATATGTGCACCAGTGTTAGATACAATCAAGGGTGGTCAAAAAACAAAGTTTAAGTGGACTTTAGAAGCTGATAAAGGGTTTGAAAAGTTGAAAAAAGAAGTGGCAACACAACCTATCTTGTTATTGCCTAGTTTTGATAAATTGTTTACAGTTGAGTGTGATGCAAGTGGAGTAGCAGTAGGAGGAGTCCTTAGTCAAGAAGGTAGGCCTGTAGCCTTCTTCAGTGAAAAACTTAATGAAGCTAAGAAAAAATACTCCACCTATGATCTGGAACTTTATGCTTTAGTGCAGTCCCTTAGGAAGTGGAGGCATTATTTACTGCCCAAAGAGTTTGTGGTCTTCACGGATAACCAGGCACTCAGTTACATCAATACTCAAGAGAAGTTAAGCAATAGACACTTGAAATGGATGGAGTACATTTCAAGATTTCACATTTACCATTAAACACAAGAAGGGGCAGCAAAACAAAGTGGCATATGCATTAAGTAGGAGGATGTTGACAGTCCAAGAGATACAGCTGAAAAGCATTGGATTGGAAAGTTTTAAAGATCTCTATGGTGATGATGAAGACTTTTCCGAGGCCTACAAGGTATGTTCAGACTTTGCAAATCATTTTCACAGTCAATATGCTGAGTATACATTGCAAAATGGATTTTTATTCAAGGGAAATCTGTTATGTGTCCTAAGAGGATCAATGAGAGAAAATCTGATCCAAGAAAAACACAATGGCAGTCTTAGTGGGCATTTTGGTATTAACAAAACTTTAGAGCTGGTACAAAGGTTTTATTATTGGCCTAAGTTAGCACGAGATGTCAGAAAGTATGTTGAACAGTGTGTTGTTTGCATGAGAGCCAAAGGGGGAGCTAGCAATGCTGGGTTGTATCAGCCCTTGCCTATTCCTAACAAACCATGGGAGTGTGTGAGCATGGATTTTGTGGTGGGTCTTCCCAAGACTAAATCTGGTTTTGACGGTGTTTTTGTAGTTGTGGACAGATTTAGCAAGATGAGTCACTTTATTCCTTGCAAGACTACACATGATGCAAGCTATATTGCTCATCTATATTTCAGAGAAGTTGTAAGAATCCATGGATTGCCATTGAGCATTGTTTCAGATAGGGATGTGAAGTTCATGAGCCATTTTTGGAAAACACTATGGAGCAGATTGGGAACTAATTTGTCATTTGGATCAGCTTACCATCCTCAGACCGATGGTCAAACCAAGGTGGTTAATAGAGTGTTAGGTAACCTATTGAGGTGCTTGACAAAGGAATATGGGCAGACCTGGGATATGGTGATTTCCCAAGCTGAATATGCATATAATGATAGTGTGAACAGAACTACAGGAAAAAGTCCATTTGAAGTTGTGTATGGAATGCATCCAAGAGGAATTTGTGAGCTCAGAGACCTTGGAACAATGGAGAACAGGAGTGGACATGCAGAAGACTTCACTCAAACCATGAAGGAGATTCATGAGTAGGTTAAGAAGACAATCACAGCAGCAACACAAAAGTTGAAGGATAAAGTTGATGAGACAAGAAGAGATGTGCAGTTTCAAGTAGGTGATTATGTGATGGTTCACCTCAACAAATCCAGATTGCAGAAAGGGATGTCCACCAAGTTGCAAATGAAGCGAATAGGACCATGCAAGGTGTTGGCCAAGTACGGCAAGAATGCTTACAAGGTGGAGTTACCATCCGATTTGGGCATATCTCTGGTGTTCAACGTTGTTGATTTGATCAGATATAAAGGCACAGTCAGTGATGAGGTTCAGAACAATCATGAAGTCTTCAAGGACATCAGTAATGTTCCCCTACCCAATCGCGAGCAGCTTGAGGCAGAGCAGGTCTTAGAGTCTAGGGTGAAAAAGTCTACGAGGCACAAGAACTACATGGAACACCTTGTCAAGTGGAAAGGCAAACCTGAATCTGAGGCTACCTGGGTTGAAGAAGCAAATTTCAAGAAACACGGAATTGATCCATCACTGCTGACACCTCAAGTTCCTTGATCTTTGTGCTGAGAGGGGGAGAATGGTGCAGGAGCACCTACTTGAGTACAAGCACAAATTTTAAGGTGTGGTTTTAAATCATTTTGTTTTTGTTAGGAATGGTCTTTAGCACCATTTATATTGTGTATAAGGACCTTTTTAGAACCTTGGTTTTAATTTTTAATAAGTTAGGAATCATTATGTGGTTGATTCCTAAGGTTTTGGTTAAAAACGCAAAACACAGTGTGTTTTCGAACACACATCTTTTCTTTACTTTTAAGCCCGAAACTGAAAACCTAACAGTTTTCTTTGTGATGGAAAAGTAAGCCTCGACCATTTTTTGAGGTTGTTGAATGTTTTTTACGGTGGCAATTTTCTATAGAATAAAAAAAAAAATTAGTTTTTTGTGTGAAAGTTCCAGTTGTCTCTGTTTTTCTTATTTCTTTCTGCAAGATAATGTATTGATCAATAGTCTTTAAACGCTCAGCATGTTTTGAGATTATTTCTAAAGCCTTTTATTAGTGTAGGACTGTCTTATATTCATGGCAGAGTTTATATTTGCTGTGTCTTTCTTTAGTTATTAATTCTGACTGGTAAAAGATAAGAACAATGGAGTTTTAGCTGCATTGCCTTTGTACTCAGCACGGGTTCATTGGAAATGGAGCTAGACTCCACTACTATACATAGAATAGGTGTAGGAATCTGTAGGAATTTAAAAGGCATGCAAAGAGTCTAGTTCCTAGGTGACCAATCAATGCCCAGTTAGGATAAGACAAAGGTTTTGTACAGTCCCAACGCAGGGGTGCTAAAATCTCTTCAATGCGTGGTATATACAGATTGCAGGGACCTTTTTAAGGTTCTGACAGGAGGCTCGAGGCATTAATATTTCAACTGATGATTGGAGGATGAAGTCAGTTCTATGAATGTTCAAGAAAAGGCTTGGGAAAGCCCTACAATACCTTGAAATCAACATCAGTCCTGTGAATGGCCGAGGATTGAGTCAGAGTGCCTTCTTGAATTTCTAGTGTCCACCGAGCTGAAGGGTGAGATAACTCAAGAACCCGAGTTAAGAGACCAAATAGGCTCATGGTTACAAGCCCTCCTAAAACCCTAGGGTTTTGAGGCAGCGATAGAGGAAAGAGGGGTTGTGCAAGGACAAGAACCCTTCCTAGACTATTGACAGTGATTTTTAAGACAACTAAACTAATTCACACCCTGCAACAAGGTTGGGCAGAATGGAAGCTGGACTAGTCTTTAGAGGAATAAGGGCTAGATGGTGCATGTGAAGAAAGAGTACCAAGAACGTTTTGTAGCAGCAAATTTGCAATGATAGCAGGGTTGCTAAGGTAAACCGGGGGTGCCTCAAAAACAGAGGACCTATAGGTTGTAGGGTGAATGAACTAGCACCTTAAGGAGTTCTTAAGATAAAGACTCAAGCATTGATATTTTGTTTTCTCAATCAACCCTGGTGCTATCATTGTCGTAATCCTATGACATCTTGCATCTCACCTTCGCTATATAACCAAGGGGTCTCTCTCATTTGTATAATCATCTCATATCATTGAATCATATTGATAAGGATACAGTTTATTCTTGTCATATTCATATTTTCTCTTTTCTTGTGCTTTCCATTTGGTCTCAAGATCTTGGCATCCATAGCCAATTCTAACATGGTATTAGAGCATGTTTAGTTCTAACATGGTATGAGAGCTATATCTCAACTCTAACATGGTATTAGAGCGGGTTGGGTGCCATTGGAGAGTCTTTTTCTGAAGAGAGATACCAGATTTGGGGGTGTTCCATTTTTGGCTCTTTATTGCAAGTTGAAATCAGAGCTTGTTGGTGCAAATCTAAGCTCACCATTGCATCCAAAGGGTTTGAGAAAGTCAATTTTGCCTTTGTTTCATCCAAATCAAACATTCGAGGCCAAATCTATGAGGGTTTGAAGCTGAAGTGTGGTTGCCAGATCCAGAAGGTAGCTACATTTTTGGAGAATTTTGGGTCAAATCCGACCTTTCCATAGCGTCCAGAAGGGCCAAAAATCGTAAGATTGATTGTCAATTCTTTGCATTCGGAGCAATTGTCCGGTGAGGCAAACAAATTTTTTCCCAGGGAACCGTATGACCCCCCAAGTCGTTATCATAGCGCATTGTACAATTTTGTAGAAAAAATATTATTTAAATCAGTTTAAATATTTTTGATTTTTTTTTGAAAAATTACCAATTTAAATTTTTTTGCAAAGTTTATTTTATTGTAACAGTTTTTAAAAAAAAGAAGAAGACAAAAGTCTTTTATGCGAGTTATTTACAGTGAACTACAAAAGGTGTACCGCAAAGGTACGCAAGCCCAATAGTAAGCCACGTGGCCTCTTGACTGTGGCCCCCACGACCCCTTACTCCCTGCTGGTACTTTCACATCAAAAGGTTGATGTCACTATTTTCTAAATTCTGACCATATCACAAAAAATCCAGCGGGGGTCTTAATTGGCGGCTATCTTTTAAAAATCAGCGACCCAAAGTTATGTAGGCGGACTTTTAGAAGACTCTGATAAAAAAGAAGAAGATTCTAGTTGTTTTTTGCAAAGATTTTGACAGGTTTATATGCAGAGAATATTCTAGGAGAGAGAATATTCCATAGCTGAGATTTCTTCGTCACCGACAGGTCTAGCGAATATTCTGTCAGAATTTAGAATATCCCGGCAAGTTGACCGACAACGTCTGGTGACGTCCATTCAGACGTCAATTTTATTTCATTGGAGCACGTGATGGCCATCTACCCATCAAATTTAAGCTCATCTACTGCTGATGTCACCCTATGTCATCAATGACATCAATGCTCAAAAGGATTTTCCTACCCCCCTTTCGTTTGCATTTTCATTTTGGAAGGAAAACTTTGAAGGCTAATATCTTACTCATTTTGACTCCTTTTTTCGAGCAATTTTTTTATTTATTTGGGCTAATTTTTTGCGCTCTTCATTGTGGTGCAATCAAATTTTGGTTTTGGTGTCTTAGTTTTACAAAAATTGCAGATTCTCACAGGTGTTGTTGTTTCATCCTCATTTTGAGAACTTCGGGAGCTCATATCTTGCTCCTACGGTAACATTTTTGGGTGCAATTTTTTTTGAAAGTGTATGATTTTTTGTGTACTTCTCATTGGTATAATCAAATTGATCTTATTTTGTACCAAAAAATGTACTTGATTCTATGGCCTATTTTGGCATTTGCATGTACCAAGATCAAAGACCACTTCGTTGTTTTTGGCAAGTGACAACTATAAATGCACTAAATATAAAGTTCCAAATCAAATATTGCTTGGGGGGGTTTCATGATTGAGTAATTTGGGGGGGTAATCTTGTAGAGGTTTCTTGCATTCTTTTGCTTGGTTTGTGTTCTTGCAAATGGGGAAATCTCAAATTGAACTCCTAACTTCACATAATTATGCTATATGGAGAAAATAAGTATGGCACTATCTCATGATGAAAGGTCTAATAGGTAATCTAAAGGAAACCACTCAACAACCTACTGATGTTAAAGAATTGGGAAGGTGGGAGATTTATCGTGAGAAAACACTTGGATACATATGTTCATTAGTCTCATTTGATTTGCAATTTCATATTGAATCATGCAAAACACCTAAAGAAGCTTAGGAGACTTTTGAAAAATTGTATGGTAAAACAAATAAGATTAGGGGATATCAGATTGATAATGATTTGATGAATCTTGATCCTAAATATTTTGACCACATCCAAGACTACATCTCCAAAGTTAAGCAACTAAGAACACAATTGAAAGAATGCAACATTGATAAAGAGGGTTTACAATTGATTTTGAATGTGTTATCTAAGCTTGTTCCTAAGTATTCAGTGTTTGTTTCTGGCTTTCATACCCATCGACTTTCTATGGGAGCATCATATGTTGATCCTAAGTTTGATGACTTTGCAAATCTCCTAATTCAAGAGGAAGATAAGTTAATGAACATGGGTCTAATCAAGTCTTCCAAGTCACAAGCATTGGTGGCTAGTGAGTCTAAGGGACATAAAGAATTAGGGAATCTTGATAAGAAGCAAAAGAAGAAAAAGAACAAGCCACATAAAGAATCAAAATCCTCATCCTCAAAATGAGAATCATCTAAGAAGGAGAGGCATTTTTGTGCATATTGCAAGAAGGATGGACATGAAGAACACTATTGTTATAAGAAGGATATTGATGAGTTGAAACATCTTCTAAAAAAAATCACATTGATTTTTCTAGAATGTCTGAATCGCCTCCTTCTTCTTCAAAACAGTCTAAAAAGGAAAAAGGTCAAGCATCTACATCAGGAAATAAAGGTCAAGCTCTTTATGCTTTTTCAGGTCTAGGATCAAGGAGATGGCTTCTAGATTCAAGAGCATCTCATCATATGACATCTTCACAGACTATATTCTCTTCATTTTAGCCTTGTACTATGTCTCCTATCTTGATGGGAAACAATACATACATGAGTGTAACAGGGAAGGGATCTATTAGTTTTGGGGACAACACTTTCCAGGATATTTTGTGTGTTCCTTATTTGATAAACAATCTTCTTTCCATATATCAGATTACACATGGTGGAGATGGGAGGAATGTGGATTTCACACCTGATTCAGTCATCATTCGAGACTTGGAGAGTAAAGAGATCATTGCTATTGGGGTGGTTGATCATTCATCTCGGTTGTATACCTTTGCACAGTTTGCTTTTGATGATGACATTGTTCCTTCAACTGTTGATATGAACCATGATTCAGAGGAGACATTTGGCTTCTTGAACTTGGGAGTACTCACATTAGATCCAATTCTTGATTCATGCATTGTATCTACTCCATCTACTGTTGTAGTTGATGATGCTTGTGATTCCATAGTTTGGGTTCCTTGTGATTTAGTGCAGCAGGATATACATAGTCTTCCAGATATGGCTACTTTGGAGGGCTTCTTGACAGGTATTTCAGACTTGTTTGGGGAGTCTCATCTTGTAGATTTGGAGGAAATAATTGATGACATTTATCTTCTCTTTGATGGAGAAAAACCTTCTTCAATTGTTGTGAGGGAGCACTTTGACCCTCTTGTTCATTCTCTACATGATCATTCTTCACAGTTTGGTGTGAGTGTGGATACTTTTGGACAACATTTGGAGGAGGCTTCTTTGTCTTCAGAGGGGATATCATTGTCTTTGGATTTGTTGGATATTGTTGATATGTGGTTGTAATTGATGTCAACACTATTGGCATTAATGTCTTTAAGGTTGTATATGTCGAGGATATTGAGAAAATTGTAATAAAATAAGTTGTAGGTTATCAGTGATGTAGTGAAGTTTAGTCTAATGGCTAGCTCAGTATATTGATGACTAGAGGTTGTGGATTAAAGGGTTTGTTGTTGAGTATATCTAGTTTATCCACGTAAAGTTTCAAAGATCCATATGAAGATTTGATCGAGTAATGAGTGTGTTCTGACAGTTGTTCTATTGCTTCAGTTGGTGTTCCTGAAAGTAGATGATATGATTCTAGTAATCTGAGTTGTTGTGGATGCTTCTATAGTGATTCATGATGCTCATGGATGCTTCTAGATTGTTCTCTATCTGTGTTATACATCTGCATTGATCGTTGTGCTCACGATTGATGATTTTCTTCTTTGTGTTCATGTTTTTCATGATCATGGGCGACAAAGTGATTGTAGTGTGTTGTGGATCTTCGAGGAATAATTTTTGAAGGTGGTTTGTGTTCGAGGATGTTGTTTTGGGTCTTCACTATGTTGTGGACGACATTGGTTGGTGCACATTGAAAATTGTTTATTGATTTGGGCCGACAGTTTGTACTCATTTTATATTTTGTTGAAGCTGACATGTAGATGATGTTATCCTTAGTAGCGGATATATATGAGTGATTTTTTATACCATTTGGAAGGGTGTGTTCAAAGGATGTGTGAGTGTTGTGTGTGAATAATGTTCTAATCTTTTGAAGGCAGAAGCAAAGTGTGAAGAAGAGTGAGTAGATGTTTATGTGCTTAATTGGAACTATAATTAGGCATTAGCAGATGCTATTTTCTCAGTTCAAAATCTTGTGGATGTAATCCAAATGTTTTTGTAAGATAGTGTGTCTTCCTTTGGGTAGTAAGCCTTTTTGTATTTGAGCAGTGAGCTCTAGGCAGTATGCCTGAATCCATGTGCATTCCCCATTTACAATTATTTTATAATTTTAACAGAGTATAATCTTGTGGACTAACCTCCACCATGGTTTTTCCCCTAACAGGGTTTCCATGTAAAAATCTTTGTGTTATGTGTGTTTCTGATGTGGTGATGGTTTATGCTTTCATGTTTATTTATTATATTTGAGAATAAGTTTAATAAGTTTAATTTCTAGGACAACTGATTCACCCCCCTCTCAATTTTCTGCCCTTGTGTTGCCAACAATTGGTATTAGAGTAGGTTCCTTGGAAGAAGTTTAATAGCTTGAGGTGATCCAGGATGACAGCATATAAGAAGAATAGTCTGAGATTTGATGGGACAAATTATTCTCTATGGAAGACTCGAATGGAGTGTCATCTGAGATGCATTGGTGAACCTTACTAGACAATTACAAAGAATAGGTATATCATCCGACAGAATGGTCCTTCTACTTCTGCTGAGATTAAGGATGCTGAGTACAATATTAGGGCTCAGGAAGCATTATTGAGTGCTCTGACTGATTCTGAAATGACAAATGTAATGGATCTGAAGACTGCTTATGAGATCTGGAAAAATTTGGAAACTTTGTATGAAGGTGATGCCCATGTTACTATTGCTAAGCTGCAAAGCCTGAAAGGGAAATATGAAATGTTTAGAATGGGTGATGACGAGAACATCACTTCTTTTATGTAGAGAGTGAATGAACTTGTGTGTAGTATCATATGTGTTGGTGGAACATTGGAAGAATCAAAGATTGTTACTAAAATGCTCAGATCCTTGCTTGCTGCATACAAAGCCAAAGCTATAATTATTGAGGAGATCCAGACTGTGACAAATGTAACCAAAGACATGTTGATTAGCAAGCTTACTGCTTTTGAGTTAAGTAAGTTTGGTGATTCTCTTCCTAACATAGAATCTACATTCAAAGCTACTATCTCCGGAAAGGATAAGTAGAGATATGATATGGGTGAAAGTTATTTTAGAAAGGTGTTCAAGTATGAGGAGGAAATGAGAGAGATTGAAGAAGAAGAGAGAAAAATAGACGAGCTTGAAACACTTATTGTTAAGAGGGAAGCCAGAGGAGAAGGTAAGTATAAAGGGAAATTGCCTATTAAATGGTATTCTTGCAATAAGATAGGTCATTTTTTCCTCAAGGTGTCCGGAAAGAGTTCCTAAGCCAAGATCTAACAAGCCTAGATTCCAAAGAAATTGTTATTTTGCTACTGATGAAGGTGTGACAGATGATGAATCTGATAAAGGGAATGTAAGTGAGGATGAATGGGTATTTATTGCTATCAAGGAAAATGATCTTGTACCTACTAAATTTGCTAAGTGCACAAATGTGGAGAAATCCCTAGCTACCCGAGTTGAAGAAAAAGATGAATGGGTGATTGCTAGTGAATGCTCTCATCACATGATAGGTGATAAAAGTAATTTTGTGAGCTTGGAAAAGTATGATGGCAGTGTTGTAAGATTTGGTGATGACAAAGCTGGTGTAATTCATGGTAAAGGATCCATTTCTCTTGATGGTAAGCATAATACTGATGATGTTCTTTATGTGGAAGGTTTGAAGCATAATCTCTTAAGTGTTGGAAAAATGGTGACAAGGGATACAATCTTCAATTCAAGTGGAAAGTGTAGAGATATTGGGGAGTTCGAATGTGATTGCATCAAGTACAAAAAAAAAAGGTAATATCTTTCACCTGAATGTTGCTGGTAAAAGTTGTTTGATTGCTCAAGTTGATGAAAGTTGGTTGTGGCATAGGAGAATGTGTCATGTAAACTTTGAAAATATTATCAAGATAAGTTCTACTCAGGCTATGAGAGATATTCCTAAGTTGATAAAACCTACTAATACTATATGCAAGAAATATCAGTTAGGGAAGAAAACTAAAGTTTCATTCCAGGGAAAACAACATTGTTCAAATGAAGTGTTGGAGCTTGTGCATACTGACTTGTGTGGTCCTTCTAGAGTCAGAAGTTTACAAGGATATAGGTATTTCATGTTACTTATTTATGATTATTCTAGAATGATGTGGGTTACCTTCTTAAGGGAAAAATCTGAAGCCCTAGAAGAATTCAAGATTTTTAATGTTATGGTTGAGACATAGATATGTTTGAAGATTAAATGTTTAAGACTAGATAGAGGTGGTGAATTCACTTCTAGTGAGTTTAATTCTTTTTGTGAAGTACATGGGATAGAGAGACAATTATCTACACCACAGACCCCTTAGCAAAATGGAGTTGTGGAAAGGAAGAACAAGACAATTCAAGAAGATGTTAGGACTATGATGTTGGAAGGAAATGTTCCTCATATCTACTAGAGAGAAGCTGTGAGTACTACTATTTACACTCTCAATCAGGTACAAATCAAAGGTGATACTGGTAAGACTCCTTATGAGCTATGGTAAGGTCATAAGCCTACTATTAGATACTTTAAGATCTTTGGAAGTAAATGCTACATCAAAAGAGATGAAGGAATCTTTCTTGGTTATTCTACTAAAAGTAAAGCCTACCGGTGCTACAATAAGAGGTTGAGGAAATTAATTGAGAGTTCTAATGTCAAGGTTGATGAAGACACAGTCAGACCATCCAGAACCTGTGGATATGATTCAAACAATCAGAATGACAGTTTAGGTAAAGGAAAGAAAGTTCAGACTTCAAATCAAGTTCAGATCATTCCGGTGAATCGGGAAAATAAAGAGGAAGGAACTAGTGAAAGTGCAAAAGTGAGATCACAAGATCCTAGAGTTCAAGAACATCCTAAGACTCCAAGGTATGTAAGACTAAATCATTTGGTAGATCAGATTATTGGTGATAAGGACAAAGGTGTTCAAACTAGGAGAAGAATTGCAAAAGAATATTGTTTGATCTTGAAGACTAAGCCTAATAGTGTCAATGAAGCATGCAAAGATGAACATTGGGTGGAAGCAATGAAAGAAGAATTAATGCAAATTGAGAAGAATGATACATGGATTCTTGTTCCTAGACCTAAGGACAAAAATGCAATTGGAACTAAATGGGTCTTTAGAACAAACTGAATGAGCAAGGTGAATTGTTAGAAACAAAGCAAGACTGGTGTGTAAAGGATATTCTCAAATGGAAGGAATTGACTTTGAAGAAACTTTTGCTCTTGTTGCTAGGATTGAAGTTGTGAGACTATTTCTCTTATGTTGCTTACAAAAACTTCAAGGTTTATGGATGGATGTCAAGTCAACATTTCTAAATGGCGAACTAGAAGAAAGTGTATGGTGGATTTCAATTGACTGATTAGGGAGATATGGTTTTGTCAGTTGAAGAAAGCATTGTATGGACTTAACCAAGCCCCAAGAGCATGGTATGCAGATTGGACAAAGTATTTGTTGAAGCTTGGATTTAATAAATATTGTTGACAATAATTTTATATTTCAAGCTTGATCATGATAAATATTTGATTGTTGAAGTCTTTGTTGATGATATCATTTTTGGAGGAGATGATAGCTTGTGCATGAAGTTTGTTGATGAGATGTAGAATGAGTTTGAGATGTCTATGATTGGAAAAATGAAATTCTTTTTGGGATTGCAAATTACTCAGCTAGATAAAGGGATCTTTATATCTCAGTCTAAGTATGTGAAAGAATTGCTAAAGAATTTTGGTATGGAAGATTCAGAGCTAGTTGGTACACCTATGGTGACCGGATGTAAGTTAACACAAGATGATGATTCACCTAAGACAAATCATACTAGATACAGATCCATGATGGTGGATTGCTTTATTTGACTCAAACTAGACCTAATATCATGAATTTCATATGCATTGTTGCAAGATTTCAAGTTGATCCTAAGGAATCTCATGTGACAACTGTGAAGAGGATTTTTAGGTACTTGAAGGGGATAGTTGATTTTTCCCTGTGGTATCCTAAAGAAGATGACCTTACTTTGAGTGCTTTTACTGATGTTGATTGGGCAGGAGATGTGAATGACATAAAGAGTACTAGTGGTGGTGCATTTTTCTTGGGAAAGAAGCTAATTTCATGGTCAAGTAACAAGCAGAATGCCATTTATTTATCTATTGTAGAGGCATAATACATTGCTATTGCTAACAATTGTACTTAAGTTTTGTGGATGAAGCAGATGCTGAGATATATTAGAGTTGTGTATGATGAACCTATTGCTATATTCTGTGATAATTCAAGTGCAATTAACATTTCTAAAAATCCGGTGTTGCATTCAAAGACCAAGCATATATCTATCAAGTTTCACTTTTTGAGAGAGAAGGTGAGTGAAAAGGAAGTTAGATTGGAGTATGTGCCCACTAAGGAAAAAATTGTAGATATCTTTACCAAGCCCTTGCCTAAGGATTCTTTTGAGTATCTCAGAGGAAAACTAGGGGTGATTACCCCTCCTAATCAGAATTAAGATGCATTGACTTGCATCAGTTCGTGCATTTCATAGTCATATCTTGATCTGGATTGATGTTGTGGTGGCTGATACTCAAGGGGGGTAGTCAGATGTTCAGAAATGTGGTTCAGAGCTTGTATGTAGAAAGATAATGTGTATCTTTGTCATTGATGTCAAAGGGGTAGAAGAGTCATATGAAAATCTGTGAAAGAGTTGAGGAGAAAAGAGTCAAAATCTAAGGGGGAGAAAGTTGCAAGAGAAAGTTGTGTTGATGATGTTTTTCACATCATGTGTTGCCATCAATGCCAAAGGGGGAGATTGTTGGATATTGCTGATATGTGGTTGTCATTGATGTCAACACTATTGGCATTAATGTCTTTAAGGCTATATATGTCGGGGATATTAAGAAAATTGTAATAAAATAAGTTGCAAGTTGTCAGTGATGTAGTGAAGTCTAGTCTAATGGCTAGCTCAATATATTGATGAATAGAGGTTTTGGATTAAAGGGTTTGTTGTTGAGTATATCTAGTTTATCCATGTAAAGTTTCAGAGATCCGCATGAAGATTTGATTGAGTTATGAGTATTTGTGTTCTGACAGTTGTTATGTTGCTTCAGTTGGTGTTCCTGAAAGAAGATATGATTCTAGTAATCTGAGTTGTTGTGGATGCTTTTGTAGTGATTCATGATGCTCATGGATGTTTCTATATCATGCTCTATTTATGTTATATGTCTGCATTGATTGTTGTGCTTGCGATTGGTGATTTTCTTCTTTGTGTTCATATTTTTCATGATCATGGGTGACAAAGTGATTGTAGTGTGTTGTGGATCTACGAGGAATAATTTTTGAAGGTGGTTCGTGTTCGAGGATGTTGTTTTGCATCTTCACTATGTTGTGGCTGACAATGGTTGGTGCACATTGAAAATTGTTTATTGATTTGGGCTGACAGTTTGTACTCATTTTATATTTTTTTGAAGCCGACATGTAGATGATGTTATCCTTAGTTGCAGATATATATGAGCGATTGTTTATACCATTTGGAAGGGTGTGTGCGAAGGATGTGCGAGTGTTGTGCGCGAATAATGTTCTAATCTTTCGAAGGCAGAAGCAAAGTGTGAAGAAGAGTGAGCAGATGTTTATGTGCTTAACCGAAACTATAATTAGGCATTAGCAAATGCTATTTTCTCAGTTCAAAATCTTGTGGATGTAATCGAAATGTTTTTGTAAGATAGTGTGTCTTCCTTTGGGTAGTAAGCCTTTTTGTAGTTGAGCAGTGAGCTCTAGGCAATGCGCCTGAATGCATGTGCATTCCCCATTTACAATTATTTTATAATTTTAACAGATTGTATTCTTGTGGACTAACCTCCACCATGGTTTTTCCCCTAATAGGGTTTCCACATAAAAATCTTGGTGTTATGTGTGTTTTTGATGTGGTGATGGTTTATGCTTTCATGTTTATTTATCAAATTTGAGAATAAGTTTAATAAGTTTAATTTCTAGGATAACTGATTCACTCCCCTCTCTGAGATGTATGCCCTTGTGTTGCCAATAGGATTATGTTCTACATTCATCTCTACTAGATTCTGGATTGTCCTCTTTAGCAGTGTGGCCTAGTTTACCTGTTTGGAGTGTGTCAACTTTCAACATCGACATGGAGATGCTTGAGCATGCTTCAAAGATATCATACACCATCCATATTCATGACATCCTGCATACATCCATGGTTTTGTTTCTTCCTAAGGGGAGGAATGTTGTTCGATGAGAGTGGATCATCTTCAACATTCAATGTTGAGCTTCTACCATCATTGCAGGAGACTCAACATTGAGGGGGACCTGCCTTGTCTCTCTTCTACTTCTCTCTTATGGGGGGTTGTTTTCCTCACATGGGGTTTTTACCTTCTCATTCTTCATTAAGAGTATTTCATTATTGTATCTTTCATCTCTCTTTTGGGGAGGAGTTTTGTCCCACTGGGTTTTCTCCTTTTCTTTGTTTGTGAGAGATTGCATTGCATATGTACATGGGTACCTAACATGGCCTAGTAGTTGGGACCCATCTTTGTGTCATTTGTATAATAATCAACTACTCCCTAAGTTGAACTTAAGGGGGGGTGTTGGTGTAAATAAAGTCTTGTACCTAGTTAATTCATTACTAGGGGACTTATTTACATATGTTAAGTTTACTTAGGTCCTATGAAGGAATCTTTCTAGAAGGTGTTAGTTGTCATTAGTTGTTATCTTATCTTTTGAAAACTACTACATGTGAACCTAGGTAAGTATGATTAGTTGTTTCATGTCATATGATTAAGACACTTTTCATAATCCTATGACATCTTGCATCTCACCTTGGCTATATAACCAATGGGTCTCTCTCATTTGTATAATCATCTCATATCATTGAATCATATTGATAAGAATACAACTTATTCTTGTCATATTCATATTTTCTCTCTTCTTGTGCTTTCCATTTGGTCTCAAGATCTTGGCATCCATAGCCAATTCTAACATGGTATCAGAGCATGTTCAGTTCTAACATGGTATCAAAGCTATATCTCAGCTCAAATAGAGATGATGGTAGATAAAATAACATAGTTGCTAAAATGCAGACCACCTGCCAGGTTCTATGCATTATTTTGTAGGGAAAGAATTTGTGTTTTCAATTCAGTCAATTGATTAGTGTTTATCAATTTCCATGAATATTATTTTTATGTTTTTAGATACTTTCTTTGATTCTACACTAGACATGCAAGACTAGTTATGTGAGTTTTACTTGCATAAATTTGTTCTCTTTAATGAGACTGAATGGAATCCATTGATGTTTGTGGGAGAACTACAAATTAGATATTTGGACCTTACATAAAAAATGAACAACAAAGGGGTGAAATTTTACAAGAATACAATGAAAAGGAAAAATCTATTGCTTTGCAGGTTTGAAAAGAATTAGTGAATCCCAATGTAGTCATAGATCAGTGGTCAGAGCTCCTGAATTATAGAGGTGTAGGAAGAAAAATAATAAGTATTAGAGAGCATGATTATACAAGAATGAAGCAACTGGCTATAAGACCCATTAATCAATCCTTCAAGTTTGTACAAAAGAGATGGGAAGAGCTAACTCCTGAGTTGAAGAAAAAGGAGGCACACTCCCTATATAATTTTGTAGCAATTGTCAGAAGATCTCATAAATACATAGACATTGCCAGAGATAGACTTAAATGGTTTTCACTTACCTTTCATCCACCTATTCTCTTCTTTCCAGTACCACATTGGACATGGAAGAAGCATGGGGAAGAGGAAGTAACCGATAATATCAGGTTGGAAAAACTTTCATGTTATCAAGGCTACTATCTAAGACAAACAAAGGGAGTTGATATTGTAGCAAATTTTAGGGAAATACCTTTGTATTATAACCTTTGGCCTTAAAATTTGCTTGAGGACAAGAAAATACTCTAGTTGGGGGGAATGATGGGCTTAGATAATAGCTAGTTTTATTCCATTTAATTTATGTCTTTTAATATTTTAAGTTGCTAAGTTCACAAACAATCCTGAACCTTATACATCTTTTATGTCTTTCATGCATCCTAAACCAGACTTTAATATGTGGAAATATAATTATGATATGATGATATTTGCATGTATGGATGTGTGAATGTTTATGAAATTTAGTATGATTCTATGTTTAATTCATGTTTGTTAATGATATGTATACTTTATATGAAGTTAACCTCTTGCAGCTATAATTGTAGCCTGCGGTAAAAAGGATCACAAGTAGTTGTAGAGGAGAGTCTAGAATACTAAGAACATGAAAATTCCAAAAAGTAATGAAGGTGAACCATTGAAATGGTCAAACATAAGTCACCAGATCACCAAATAAGACAACAAGAGGAAGAAGGAGTCTATTTTAATAATGGAAGTCATGATGTGATAATTTTCATGGAGCACATCTTTGTAAAACCATTAGGGTAGAGTTTTAGTTTTACTTCTCTTCTTCTATCTATTTCAATTTTATGGTTTTCAGCTACAAAGACTAGTCCTCTCCCTATTCTGAAGGAGAGTGGACATAAGCATTTATATTCAATTTTTAGTGCTTGTGTGAATAAAACTCCTCCCATGCCTATATATTGGGATTGGTGGTTAAGGAGAAAATCTAGTTCGGGAGAGAGTTGCTAGTTCCAATTTTTGTTTTATCAGACTATACTTCATTGTTAATTTTTTTGTTAATTAAGTTACAATGGATATGTTCTTCTGAATGGAACTTTGTTGAAGATTCTTGTCATACTGTAAGAAAATTTTAGTTTCTATGCAATAAAGGAGTTTTAGTTTACTATCATGATTGGTTGATCCAGTAGTGTATATTTGATTTCTCTTATGGGCACAAAAATTTGAGCAAGGGCCACTTGAGGTATTGTAACCCACCTTGTTTTTTGTTATTAGACTAGATATTATATTACTATATTCATTTAAGATAACTTTTAATTATATGTACGTGAATGATATATTGTATCATGAATTACGTTCTGTAATGTTTCCTTGGGTTGTTCTTCAGAGAAGTTGAGAAGTTAATTAGTTAAGAGTTATAGTCAATAGTTTAATCTTAGTCATTAGTAGTTACAATATTAAGCTAACGATACCTGTAGCATAAGTAACAAATTACTTGTTATTTCCCCTGTTTTGCAAGTTAATGCTTTATTTCCTTTTTTCAGCCTTTATTATTTTTTGTACATGTGCAAACTACCTATACTCACTGATATAGGTTGTGTAGAGTCCATGAGTGCACATATAGTGCCAACATCATCAAAATATTACAAAGTCCTGGTTGATAATTATATGAAGCCTTTGTGAAGGTTTGGTGAACTGTTCAGTTAGGAACCTATCCTCTAAATTGTGTGTCTACCCATACACCAAGTTCATTGAACATTAGAAAGGCCTTATAGTTCCATTGCCCTGGCCTTCAAGTAAAGCTTTTAGTTCTCAAGTCCCCTAAGATATAGGTGGAATTTTGGTGTTCATGTACTTGATGGTAAAATAGATGCAACTAAAGTAGATAATTGGTTATATTAATCAGAGTCATATTTATTTATGAAGAATTTTTTTAAAATTTTCTTTATGAATAAATTTTCTAAAAATTTCATCATCCATTGATAAGTTATGGCAAGTCCATACTCTATTGGAAGAGGACCAAACAAAGAGAATATTAAACTAGGAAACATTCCTATAATCCTTAAAGGATGACTACTAAATTGAATATTTTTATAGTGATTATTACATACAATATAAAAAACTATAGTAAGTTCATGACTAGTTAATTTGAGCCTGCATTGATTTCTTCCATAGTCTTTATAAAAAATTAGGTTTACTTGAGTTAGAGGACTATAGAGTCCTTGAATATTACAATGGTTTATTGACCATTCATACAATCCAAAATAAATTTGGCCAAGAAGGTACCTTCTTCAAGCAAGAAAAAACTATCTAATATGAAAGGAAGAAAGCGTGTGGAAATGCTTCCTAATATAATATTTGAGGAGAGGTATGTGCAAATAAATTAGATATTTACAATTTTAAGGAAAAATACATAAAAATATATATACCATAACACAAGGTTATGTAGGGAAAACCCTTTTGGAGGAGATTTCCACACTTTAAAGCATAAAATATTTGTATTATCAATAAAAAATGTTACAATATAATCATAGGGATATTCCCTTACAAGAGTATCACCAACAAAATATTTGGATCAATTCTATTAGCATAACAATATTTGGAAAACTCACTATTATAACCTTCATCTCAAGCACCCAATAAATAGAAGAAGCAATACAAAAAACCATCAAATGGTAATTAGAAAGCAAGAGCTAAAGCCACACAAAAAGTGGTACTTAAATTCCCAATTAAAAATTCAATACCCAAATCACAATATGAATCCATACAAAAAAAAAACATATTCCTTCCACATATGACAAGCTCATCATAATCCACTCACCAACTCGGACACTCTATTTTGCTCCATTATCTCCATTTGAAAAGTCCTTTTGGCTTGTCATGACACACATAATAAGTTGGTCAACATTTGTAACTCCCTCTTATATCTCTTGTATGCATCATCGATATTCTTACATTTCCAATGTGGGAGGTCCAACTTTTGGAGGCCATAGATTTTGATTTAGGAATTTGATTGAGATTTTTTTTTAAAATTAAGAGCTTGAATAAATCCACACCCCTATAATCAAGGAACCTATTATTGCCCATCCAAAAAAAATTAAGGCTGAAAATAACCTCTATAGCCCAAAATTGAGTTTTTCTATTCTATGGGTTGAAAAATGCATTTTTTGTTCTTAACAGTAGGATAAAAGGTTGAGACCTTTCAAGTAAATAATGTGACAAACACAAAAATAAAAATCACTTGAACTCAAGGTGCCATAAAAAAAAAAAAACTAAGCATATAGAAGAAGAAGGTCCAAAAGAGACAAAGCTAATAATTATGGATCCCAAAGCTACTTCTTCAACACACGAACAATCAAACCTAGATGATGAAGCAAAATGCATGTTTCATTCATAGATGTGGGTGCAAGGATACCTACTATATTTTTTGGTCAATGGTGGTGGCATAAGAATCTCATCTCTAAAGTCACCATTAAGTGACTAAATATGTCAATTATGCCTCATTTGTATCCTTACATTTTGGGGTAGATACTTTCTTGTAGAAATAGATATATACACATCATTCCCTAATGTTGGTTCTCATATGTTATTCATCCATTTTAAGAATTTCTATTTTGTGATGTAGTAAAAATTGATTCCCATGATATAATTATTAGGTGTATGTACATGTATCATCATCGAGGTGTGCATATGTGTCAATCTTCAAAGTATCACCATATTAGTGGCTTGTAAGAGATATTGAATTTCTAAATTGACTCAATTCTCTAAATAATTTGGGTAAACTCCCAAAATGATTGCACAAGTTCTTCTTATACTTAGCATAATTAGAATGTTTTTCTTCAAGAAGGTTTGAATGATTTGTGTGCTACCATATCGGCCCGCATGCTCACTTTGAGTTCTTTGTTCACCCACATAATAGTGCACTACCTTGTTTGTAGCTCATTGTATAATATGCCACCCACATAGTTCCAAGGATCATGTTTCATGATCATGCATAATATCTTGCATCATATGTCACCTATATAATGGCAATAACTATACCATGCAACACAAAAAATAACTATAAAATTCCTGTACAGCCATATCATGCAACATTTAAAGTAACTATAAAACTCTTTTGCATAACCCCTTGCATCATGTATCACCTATATAATTCCAAGAACCATATCATACAACACATAAAATAACCATACAATTATTTTTCAACCCTTTACATTATGCACCACCACACAATTTTAAAAATCATATTCTACATCCTCAAAGATCACTTTATCTAGAAAATGCATGTCAAATCTATACCTAGGCATTACACCACACCATGTATACATTATAGAACATTAAAAAAATCCTACACAACATATTAGAACATTATGCAACACTTTTGCTTATATAGGTTACAATTTTGTGCAACTTTTAAAGCTTCTCTAGAGGAAAAAGCACCTATGGACCCAATACATATATAGTTCTTAACTTATTTGAAGATGAATATTGATAAATGGGAGTTCAATCATTTCAACTTCCACAACAATTCATTAATATTCATAGCTTGTAACTTAAATAGATACACATATATAACATTAGATAAAGAGGTATATATAGGAAAGATAAGAAAGCTTAGATCAAGAAAACTTTATGTTATGGTTTTAATATTTTTCCATTTGATTTTTTTCTCAATTTAATTTTGCATTCATACAACATGTCTTACTCCTTGTCTAAATTTTTTCCCCCAAACCTCTTAGGATTCAAATCACTAGAAAAGTGTATTTTTTTGGTTGCATTTATGTTTCTCTACATCATAATTCTCACAATGGTGGGGTTAAGAGGGAACGAACATGTGTGCATCTATGGACGTGAAAGGAATTGAATATGAATTCAATAGCATGATATTTGTGTTGGTGTATTTTTCAACATGCATATTAAGTGAGCACATAAAATATATGGTGACATTAAATTAGTTCCTCATGATTAAGGTGTCATTGTCAAGGGTGAGTTATACATGATATGTTAATGCCCAAGAGCCATCTAAAACATGAGGATTGTGAAGGTGTTTGAGAAGGGTGGTAATGATTTTACTTTTGAATTAGAGTTGGTGGAAATGTGTGTGAATCCATCCTTTAACATAAATGTGTGTGGAAATGTGTGTGGCAATTTTACTTCTTTTATGGAGAGATTACATAGGCATGACTCGAATGCGTCGACCAAGTTTGTTTCCATCAGGCATAATCACAAACTTGTGATGAAGGGACTAGAGGTGGAAGTGAACAAGGACTTTATTGCTTCTATTATGGGTTTTCTGACTGTGGGTAGGAAATTTTTTAAGGACAAAAAGAGCAATGAGGAGGCCATGACCCAATTTTTTAAGGAGGGTGAAAGAAAAAAATTAGTTAAACTGGAGAATTGGGGTTATGATAGAGAATCCCTAAAGAAGATTTGGGCTAGGGTTGCAGAGGCGATGATGTGGTACATGATGCTGGAGGGGAGATTTAAGGTGCTTCTTGGTCACCATTTCACTTTGCTTAATCATTTATCATTTCAGGCATGGCTTGTTCATATCCTTTCCCTTTTTTCTTTTGTCTTCATTAGAATCCTCTGTGTATGCCCATTTGAAGAACAGGAGGCCCCCCATCCTTCATGAAGGGCTTATATTGCTTATTATGGAGCATGTTCAGTCTTTGAATTTGGCCCCTGCCATCATTGGTAAGGGGGAAGATTTTGTTGCCCTTTCTGGGTCGTCGGAGTCAGAGTCCTCGTCAGAAGAGGAGGAAGAGTGGAATGAGGATGAGGTTGGCTTGGCTTCGGGGTCGAAGAAGAGGAAGGTGGCATGCTCAAAATTAACAGGGCCCCTAAGAGATTGGCCATTTCTGGGAGTGAAGACACAGAGGTAGGTTTGGATGGGTCTTCTCCAAGAGAGGAGGATGTGGCCGGTGATAAAGGTGTTGTTGGTGGGGATAATGCGGTTGGGGCCCAAAAGAAGGTTGATGTGGCTGATAAACCAAGAAGGTTGTCGAAGAGATTGGCTAATTTGAAGAAAAAGGAGTCTGAAGTGGAGGCCAGGGATCCTACAAAGGCTGAGGTTAGCAATAACTTGAACGTGAATGCTATGATTGTGGAGGATTCCTCTGTTCATGATTTACACAAGGCTTCTCTAGATAAGGAGGTTGGTGAGTGAAATGTGGAGGGTGAGGGCAAAGGAAATGTTGTTCCGCCCCTAAAAATTGATCCTCTATCAGAGGATTTCTTGTACTTTGATGAGGAGGATACCTCAATGTTTGGCCTGTTAGATATGGCTAGGGTAGGTGCAACCAGTACCTTCAAGTTGGCCAAATGGTCATTGCAAGAATTCAATAAAATCAACATTAAAACCAGGGGCCTTAAGGCTAACCTACAAAATATCTTGAAGACCTTTGTTTTGAATATCCTCATTAACAAATTGGTGGAGCTGGAGCACTCTCATAATGAGTTCAAGGAGAAATGTGAGGATCGATTGAATGCCCTTGAGGCTAATGTTACAAGTTTAAATAATGATATTAGAAACTTACTGCAGGTGAGTCATGTCTCGGTCAAGAATAGTGTTGAAGCCTTGGAGACTCTTTTTAAGAAAATTAGTCACCTTAGGGAAGAGAAGGTCTACTTCTTTGAACTCATGGAGACATATCATGTGGCTAAGGGTAAGGGAAAAAAAGCCCTCAAGGTTGATGACAAGGTGTTGGTTGGGAGAGGGTCGGTTGAGTGGAAAAAAGTGTTTGATGCTGAAAAATAGGAACTGCTGGATATGGTCGAAAAACATAAGTCCCAGTAGATTGAAATGGCCAAAACTTTGGGTGGCCTTCATTAGTTTCTAGTCTTTTTCTGTTGATTTTTTTTTTGGCTTCTGGTCGGTTTGTTTGCTATTGTTTTGCTGTTGGGAGCCGCTGGTTGTTAGTTATCTTTCTTTTTCTGGCTCCCGTGTGAGTTGGTTTTTTGCTGGTGGTTGATTGTTATATTCCCTTTGCAGCTTTTGGTGACTCTTTTGTAAAGGGTTTCAGGTCCCTTTAAAACCTATTTTTCCTTTTAATCAAAACATAAATTATCCCCTAACCATGAGTCCTCCAATAGTGTCACAGAACAAGACTAGAAATATGTTGTACAATTTGAACTATTTGTGATTAACCATGAGTTATGCCATACATAATCTAAAATTATTGATTTTTCATCCAATCTAAACATTTTGTAAATCAACTCAATTCCAAAAAATTAGATAATGAAATATTTTGATGTAAAAGGGAAGTATGTGCCTATAATATTTATAGGCTTTCATAAGAGCAACATTGTGCCTCAAATAAAGATTTCAATTCATTGAATCAATAGATGCTACTATAAAACATGACCAGTAATGTGTGGTTCTAAAATTAATAAAGAGTTGGAATCAACTAGAGTTGAAACAATCCCAGGACATGTATACTAAGGTAAAAAGATAACAAGTATTTAGGTTGGTAAAAATACTAAGATTCATAAGTTGTAAATAGTCGAGATGGACATCAATGTTTAAACAATAATTATAAAGATGGGTTGTTCTTGGAAATCTAAGGTATCATGGTCACTCAAAAACCCTTATACAAATGATGCAAAGTTTTCAATTGTATTTGTTTCACACATATTCCTAAAGAAAATAAACAATACAAAAAGCAAAATAAATATGATTATTGACTACAATTAGCAATCTAAAGCATACAAACAACTAGATCCCTCTATGTGAGCAAATTTTTTTATTGAACATTTTTATGGTTGATAGATATGTGCTTGTAGATGATAAGACATTTTCCTTATTGATTATATAAATAGCATTATATGACATGTTATTGATATTTTTAGAATGAGTTTGGATGTTGATATAAAACAAGGTTGAAAGTTGGGAACATTAGGGGCATCATATTCCATGGGGTCAATAAGAGTTGTCATGACCAAATCAAGAGAGCTAGCAATAAAGACCAATTATTTAATGACCTACAAAATGTTGAAGAGGAAAATTTCATGTGCAAGAAAATAAATGGTATGAAAAGGTAAACAAGTAAAATTTGCTCTTATTTTTGCTATTTGGAAGAGTAAGGAAGAAGGGTAGCAATAATGCCAAAAGTGGAAGGCCTTGCAAGTGTGGGGAATGGTATAATTTTCTACATAATAGGGATGTGTGATTGGTAGACATATTTTCCTAACAAATAATTTCTTGTACCTTCAAACATGTCATTAACTAATCTAAAGGGTGAATTGAACAGGGGCAATACGAAGTATCTCATTTGTTTAGATGTATAGTTTTGAGCCATGTTCAAATAGGTAATGAGAATATTCTAAGGCTAATTTGTATTAAATAAAGTGTTCAAGTGATAGGTTATTATAGTGAAGAAGAGATACTAGTCCAAGTGTTCAACTAATGAAGTTTTTTTGACGTGGAATAACTCTACAATAAAGTGGAGGATTGTGAAGTCTAATGATGGGAATAAGCATCAATCATGTTTTGAGACATGACATAGGTAACATGCATTTAAAAATTCGTTACTTATTATATTGTTAGTGATTGAATGTGAATGTTATAAATTTTTAGAGGTTGATCATGTTGGGATGAGGGAATGGTAGAACCGTTGGGGATGAATTGTATCATACAAGGTACATTAACTATATACTTGTATTCCCATCACTTATATCCAATCAAATAATTACTTTAATTAGTTTTATTGATCAAATTCATGCTTGGCATTGTGCTTTTCCTCCCCATTTTCTCTAGTCATGTGCCCAAGTTGCAAAGATCCCAAAAAAAATCCAAATATAAGGATATTTCTATATACTTCAAGTATTTATTGGTTTTTTAAGATTTCCTTTGTTCACATGTTCTCAATTTGTTCCTTGAAAACTTATTCTTCTATATGTCCTCTAAGTCCTTTATAATTCTAGGTTATCAAAGCTTTGGGTCCTTCCATTCACTTCTTACCTATCTCATTCACCTTTGAACTTGGGCTTTTAGTTTCCTTGCTACCATCATATCTAAAAGGTATACAATATCTCATTACCCCAATCCCAAATTTCTACCCTTTGTTGGACTCATGTATTCATCGCTACCTCTTTTTCCAAAGGGACGCGATATTACAAATCCTTGATCCTTGATTTATTTTAGTTTATTCTTAGGATTTCAAACTTCTCCATGCCTTCCTTGCTAAAGTGTATCCTACACTTGGTCATCTCAAAACTCAAAACCGCCATTCTATTT
>VDFB02259884.1:0-33899 GCA_007258455.2 Sequoia sempervirens
CACTTTAAAGCATAAAATATTTGTATTATCAATAAAAAATGTTACAATATAATCATAGGGATATTCCCTTACAAGAGTATCACCAACAAAATATTTGGATCAATTCTATTAGCATAACAATATTTGGAAAACTCACTATTATAACCTTCATCTCAAGCACCCAATAAATAGAAGAAGCAATACAAAAAACCATCAAATGGTAATTAGAAAGCAAGAGCTAAAGCCACACAAAAAGTGGTACTTAAATTCCCAATTAAAAATTCAATACCCAAATCACAATATGAATCCATACAAAAAAAAAACATATTCCTTCCACATATGACAAGCTCATCATAATCCACTCACCAACTCGGACACTCTATTTTGCTCCATTATCTCCATTTGAAAAGTCCTTTTGGCTTGTCATGACACACATAATAAGTTGGTCAACATTTGTAACTCCCTCTTATATCTCTTGTATGCATCATCGATATTCTTACATTTCCAATGTGGGAGGTCCAACTTTTGGAGGCCATAGATTTTGATTTAGGAATTTGATTGAGATTTTTTTTTAAAATTAAGAGCTTGAATAAATCCACACCCCTATAATCAAGGAACCTATTATTGCCCATCCAAAAAAAATTAAGGCTGAAAATAACCTCTATAGCCCAAAATTGAGTTTTTCTATTCTATGGGTTGAAAAATGCATTTTTTGTTCTTAACAGTAGGATAAAAGGTTGAGACCTTTCAAGTAAATAATGTGACAAACACAAAAATAAAAATCACTTGAACTCAAGGTGCCATAAAAAAAAAAACTAAGCATATAGAAGAAGAAGGTCCAAAAGAGACAAAGCTAATAATTATGGATCCCAAAGCTACTTCTTCAACACACGAACAATCAAACCTAGATGATGAAGCAAAATGCATGTTTCATTCATAGATGTGGGTGCAAGGATACCTACTATATTTTTTGGTCAATGGTGGTGGCATAAGAATCTCATCTCTAAAGTCACCATTAAGTGACTAAATATGTCAATTATGCCTCATTTGTATCCTTACATTTTGGGGTAGATACTTTCTTGTAGAAATAGATATATACACATCATTCCCTAATGTTGGTTCTCATATGTTATTCATCCATTTTAAGAATTTCTATTTTGTGATGTAGTAAAAATTGATTCCCATGATATAATTATTAGGTGTATGTACATGTATCATCATCGAGGTGTGCATATGTGTCAATCTTCAAAGTATCACCATATTAGTGGCTTGTAAGAGATATTGAATTTCTAAATTGACTCAATTCTCTAAATAATTTGGGTAAACTCCCAAAATGATTGCACAAGTTCTTCTTATACTTAGCATAATTAGAATGTTTTTCTTCAAGAAGGTTTGAATGATTTGTGTGCTACCATATCGGCCCGCATGCTCACTTTGAGTTCTTTGTTCACCCACATAATAGTGCACTACCTTGTTTGTAGCTCATTGTATAATATGCCACCCACATAGTTCCAAGGATCATGTTTCATGATCATGCATAATATCTTGCATCATATGTCACCTATATAATGGCAATAACCATACCATGCAACACAAAAAATAACTATAAAATTCCTGTACAGCCATATCATGCAACATTTAAAGTAACTATAAAACTCTTTTGCATAACCCCTTGCATCATGTATCACCTATATAATTCCAAGAACCATATCATACAACACATAAAATAACCATACAATTATTTTTCAACCCTTTACATTATGCACCACCACACAATTTTAAAAATCATATTCTACATCCTCAAAGATCACTTTATTTAGAAAATGCATGTCAAATCTATACCTAGGCATTACACCACACCATGTATACATTATAGAACATTAAAAAAATCCTACACAACATATTAGAACATTATGCAACACTTTTGCTTATATAGGTTACAATTTTGTGCAACTTTTAAAGCTTCTCTAGAGGAAAAAGCACCTATGGACCCAATACATATATAGTTCTTAACTTATTTGAAGATGAATATTGATAAATGGGAGTTCAATCATTTCAACTTCACAATGAATTCATTAATATTCCATGGCACATGGCAAATGAATTACACATGTAACAACATTCATCCATCAAGTCAGTGTATCTCATTGTGTTGCCATTCAGCCCTTGTGTTAAATGTGCTTGCTTATTTTGGTTGCATTTATGTTTCTCTACATCATAATTCTCACAATGGTGGGGTTAAGAGGGAACGAACATGTGTGCATCTATGGACGTGAAAGGAATTGAATATGAATTCAATAGCATGATATTTGTGTTGGTGTATTTTTCAACATGCATATTAAGTGAGCACATAAAATATATGGTGACATTAAATTAGTTCCTCATGATTAAGGTGTCATTGTCAAGGGTGAGTTATACATGATATGTTAATGCCCAAGAGCCATCTAAAACATGAGGATTGTGAAGGTGTTTGAGAAGGGTGGTAATGATTTTACTTTTGAATTAGAGTTGGTGGAAATGTGTGTGAATCCATCCTTTAACATAAATGTGTGTGGAAATGTGTGTGGCAATTTTACTTCTTTTATGGAGAGATTACATAGGCATGACTCGAATGCGTCGACCAAGTTTGTTTCCATCAGGCATAATCACAAACTTGTGATGAAGGGACTAGAGGTGGAAGTGAACAAGGACTTTATTGCTTCTATTATGGGTTTTCTGACTGTGGGTAGGAAATTTTTTAAGGACAAAAAGAGCAATGAGGAGGCCATGACCCAATTTTTTAAGGAGGGTGAAAGAAAAAAATTAGTTAAACTGGAGAATTGGGGTTATGATAGAGAATCCCTAAAGAAGATTTGGGCTAGGGTTGCAGAGGCGATGATGTGGTACATGATGCTGGAGGGGAGATTTAAGGTGCTTCTTGGTCACCATTTCACTTTGCTTAATCATTTATCATTTCAGGCATGGCTTGTTCATATCCTTTCCCTTTTTTCTTTTGTCTTCATTAGAATCCTCTGTGTATGCCCATTTGAAGAACAGGAGGCCCCCCATCCTTCATGAAGGGCTTATATTGCTTATTATGGAGCATGTTCAGTCTTTGAATTTGGCCCCTGCCATCATTGGTAAGGGGGAAGATTTTGTTGCCCTTTCTGGGTCGTCGGAGTCAGAGTCCTCGTCAGAAGAGGAGGAAGAGTGGAATGAGGATGAGGTTGGCTTGGCTTCGGGGTCGAAGAAGAGGAAGGTGGCATGCTCAAAATTAACAGGGCCCCTAAGAGATTGGCCATTTCTGGGAGTGAAGACACAGAGGTAGGTTTGGATGGGTCTTCTCCAAGAGAGGAGGATGTGGCCGGTGATAAAGGTGTTGTTGGTGGGGATAATGCGGTTGGGGCCCAAAAGAAGGTTGATGTGGCTGATAAACCAAGAAGGTTGTCGAAGAGATTGGCTAATTTGAAGAAAAAGGAGTCTGAAGTGGAGGCCAGGGATCCTACAAAGGCTGAGGTTAGCAATAACTTGAACGTGAATGCTATGATTGTGGAGGATTCCTCTGTTCATGATTTACACAAGGCTTCTCTAGATAAGGAGGTTGGTGAGTGAAATGTGGAGGGTGAGGGCAAAGGAAATGTTGTTCCGCCCCTAAAAATTGATCCTCTATCAGAGGATTTCTTGTACTTTGATGAGGAGGATACCTCAATGTTTGGCCTGTTAGATATGGCTAGGGTAGGTGCAACCAGTACCTTCAAGTTGGCCAAATGGTCATTGCAAGAATTCAATAAAATCAACATTAAAACCAGGGGCCTTAAGGCTAACCTACAAAATATCTTGAAGACCTTTGTTTTGAATATCCTCATTAACAAATTGGTGGAGCTGGAGCACTCTCATAATGAGTTCAAGGAGAAATGTGAGGATCGATTGAATGCCCTTGAGGCTAATGTTACAAGTTTAAATAATGATATTAGAAACTTACTGCAGGTGAGTCATGTCTCGGTCAAGAATAGTGTTGAAGCCTTGGAGACTCTTTTTAAGAAAATTAGTCACCTTAGGGAAGAGAAGGTCTACTTCTTTGAACTCATGGAGACATATCATGTGGCTAAGGGTAAGGGAAAAAAAACCCTCAAGGTTGATGACAAGGTGTTGGTTGGGAGAGGGTCGGTTGAGTGGAAAAAAGTGTTTGATGCTGAAAAATAGGAACTACTGGATATGGTCGAAAAACATAAGTCCCAGTAGATTGAAATGGCCAAAACTCTGGGTGGCCTTCATTAGTTTCTAGTCTTTTTCTGTTGATTTTTTTTTTGGCTTTTGGTCGGTTTGTTTGCTATTGTTGTTGTTGTTGGGAGCCACTGGTTGTTAGTTATCTTTCTTTTTCTGGCTCCCGTGTGAGTTGGTTTTTTGTTGGTGGTTGATTGTTATAATCCCTTTGCAGCTTTTGGTGACTCTTTTGTAAAGGGTTTCAGGTCCCTTTAAAACCTGTTTTTCCTTTTAATCAAAACATAAATTATCCCCTAACCATGAGTCCTCCAATAGTGTCACAGAACAAGACTAGAAATATGTTGTACAATTTGAACTATTTGTGATTAACCATGAGTTATGCCATACATAATCTAAAATTATTGATTTTTCATCCAATCTAAACATTTTGTAAATCAACTCAATTCCAAAAAATTAGATAATGAAATATTTTGATGTAAAAGGGAAGTATGTGCCTATAATATTTATAGGCTTTCATAAGAGCAACATTGTGCCTCAAATAAAGATTTCAATGCATTGAATCAATAGATGCTACTATAAAACATGACCAGTAATGTGTGGTTCTAAAATTAATAAAGAGTTGGAATCAACTAGAGTTGAAACAATCCCAGGACATGTATACTAAGGTAAAAAGATAACAAGTATTTAGGTTGGTAAAAATACTAAGATTCATAAGTTGTAAATAGTCGAGATGGACATCAATGTTTAAACAATAATTATAAAGATGGGTTGTTCTTGGAAATCTAAGGTATCATGGTCACTCAAAAACCCTTATACAAATGATGCAAAGTTTTCAATTGTATTTGTTTCACACATATTCCTAAAGAAAATAAACAATACAAAAAGCAAAATAAATATGATTATTGACTACAATTAGCAATCTAAAGCATACAAACAACTAGATCCCTCTATGTGAGCAAATTTTTTTATTGAACATTTTTATGGTTGATAGATATGTGCTTGTAGATGATAAGACATTTTCCTTATTGATTATATAAATAGCATTATATGACATGTTATTGATATTTTTAGAATGAGTTTGGATGTTGATATAAAACAAGGTTGAAAGTTGGGAACATTAGGGGCATCATATTCCATGGGGTCAATAAGAGTTGTCATGACCAAATCAAGAGAGCTAGCAATAAAGACCAATTATTTAATGACCTACAAAATGTTGAAGAGGAAAATTTCATGTGCAAGAAAATAAATGGTATGAAAAGGTAAACAAGTAAAATTTGCTCTTATTTTTGCTATTTGGAAGAGTAAGGAAGAAGGGTAGCAATAATGCCAAAAGTGGAAGGCCTTGCAAGTGTGGGGAATGGTATAATTTTCTACATAATAGGGATGTGTGATTGGTAGACATATTTTCCTAACAAATAATTTCTTGTACCTTCAAACATGTCATTAACTAATCTAAAGGGTGAATTGAACAGGGGCAATACGAAGTATCTCATTTGTTTAGATGTATAGTTTTGAGCCATGTTCAAATAGGTAATGAGAATATTCTAAGGCTAATTTGTATTAAATAAAGTGTTCAAGTGATAGGTTATTATAGTGAAGAAGAGATACTAGTCCAAGTGTTCAACTAATGAAGTTTTTTTGACGTGGAATAACTCTACAATAAAGTGGAGGATTGTGAAGTCTAATGATGGGAATAAGCATCAATCATGTTTTGAGACATGACATAGGTAACATGCATTTAAAAATTCGTTACTTATTATATTGTTAGTGATTGAATGTGAATGTTATAAATTTTTAGAGGTTGATCATGTTGGGATGAGGGAATGGTAGAACCGTTGGGGATGAATTGTATCATACAAGGTACATTAACTATATACTTGTATTCCCATCACTTATATCCAATCAAATAATTACTTTAATTAGTTTTATTGATCAAATTCATGCTTGGCATTGTGCTTTTCCTCCCCATTTTCTCTAGTCATGTGCCCAAGTTGCAAAGATCCAAAAAAAATCCAAATATAAGGATATTTCTATATACTTCAAGTATTTATTGGTTTTTTAAGATTTCCTTTGTTCACATGTTCTCAATTTGTTCCTTGAAAACTTATTCTTCTATATGTCCTCTAAGTCCTTTATAATTCTAGGTTATCAAAGCTTTGGGTCCTTCCATTCACTTCTTACCTATCTCATTCACCTTTGAACTTGGGCTTTTAGTTTCCTTGCTACCATCATATCTAAAAGGTATACAATATCTCATTACCCCAATCCCAAATTTCTACCCTTTGTTGGACTCATGTATTCATCGCTACCTCTTTTTCCAAAGGGACGCGATATTACAAATCCTTGATCCTTGATTTATTTTAGTTTATTCTTAGGATTTCAAACTTCTCCATGCCTTCCTTGCTAAAGTGTATCCTACACTTGGTCATCTCAAAACTCAAAACCGCCATTCTATTTGTTGGTGATCAGAGTTGTAGGTCTCAAATCCCTAAAGCTAAATTATCTCTTAAGTGCTAAGGCTATCAAATGTAGGAATAAAATCACAAATTGATGATTAGATTGGGAAACCCTGGACTAATTTATGGAGGTGTGTAAAAATTTCTTCATCTTCTAACTTTGCTAGACCAAGGGGGGCTAATGTAAGGTGTTGTAATGGATATAACTAAATGAATCAAATATTTACCTTGACACAAACCATACCCACTATACAATATATCCCTATTCATATTATCACTTTGTATCTATGTGTTGATTTGAACACTCAAGGTCGGTCACCTTAATTAAATAAATAAGCTACCACTCAAAGTGTATAAGAATGTAATTTATGATATCCCCTTGTAATGTTATGCACATTTAGACATGGTAGGGGGTAAAACTTACAAACAATAGACACAGTAATAGTTTATCTTGGGTGTGTTAGGATGATGGGAGGTGGAGCTTTAAGAAGATGGGTGCCTATATCTAGAACTAGGTAGTAGAGTTATTGATTCATACAAAAAGGTGCAATGATTGAAACCATTTGTGACACCTTAATGAAGATATCACTAAAGACCATATCTCTCTAAATGCATGTGTAAACTAGGTTATACATATAGATACCCGAATTTGTCCTAGTCTGTGAGTAACACCTTTTTACTAATTTTCACCTTGTTCTCCTAATTATTAAATAATACATTATTATTTAATTAATATCAAATACCATATTCTACTATTAATTAAGTGATTTCATGTTAATTAATTATCATCCACCCTTCTTGATTAATTTAATAAATCTTATTTATTTAATTGTCTTAATTATCATTAATCTTCCCGATTAATTAAATAAACCTTATTTATTTAATTAAATCACTAATTACACTTATTCTTCTATTTTAATTAAATAGTTATCATTAATTGTTTAATTAAAATTCAACACCCTTCTTAAATTAAATAATTGTTATTAATTATTTAATTAACCACTTTCCCACTTCTGAATTAAATAATTAAATAAATTATTTATTTTCCCTTTTTCATCCCAACATTACCCATTAATAAAGAAACATTTATTTATTAATTAATCTTCACTTGCACGTTCCTCCAATAATTAATTAATTAGTTATCCTCTCATCCATAATTCTCTCTTTAATAATTAATACTTTCTCTCAATCAACTGAATAATTAATTCTAGTTCACTGATCAATCAATTCACTTTACTCCCACTCACTTGGAGTCTTTTGAATCAATCAAATTAGTTAACTAATTGTCAGTATTAGTTGAATCTTCAATCAATAATTCATGCAACTAGTTAACTAGAATCCTGTAGCTAGTTGTAGTCAATTAACTAGGCAATCAATTCCTATTAACAATCCTCAACCATTGATATTGATCTTGCACCTCTTGATGTGGATCGTTCATTCGAATCAAGCATTTCTATAAAAGAATCCCTCACATCACGTTGATGACTAACCATGAAAATTTGACATTTGCATCATTGCAATCATCACATACACTTGAAGCTTAAGGCAAAAGAGCATACCAATTCCTGAGAGAAAAATCAAACTAAGAAGAGCAATGGAAGTAATTCATGACAACATGATAAAGGTGAAGGTATTATTTGTTTGAATATTATTTTATTCATGTTGCACATTTTCTATTGATTAAATTGGATCATATTTGAGAATAGGATTGCAGATTATGGTTGTTTGCTTTGATTCCTTATCTCTTTAATGACTAGATGTCAATCTTCCGATTTACATTTTGCTGAACTTGACATGAATCTCATGTAATTAACATTTTCTATATGGAATTTAACATTTTTGACCCTACAAGAAACACAATGCATTTATCAAAAACTACAATGCAATCATTGGATACTACATCGCAATGGACAATCTATTCAATGCATCTTCTCACTTGTGTGACGTATACAAAGTTTTTTGAGCCATATATGTCATTGTTGTTTTTTGTGTTTTACAGGTTGAACTAGTCCATCACATTTATTGAACCCTACGCTGTAAGCGCCATATAGTGCACGACAGTCGATGTTCTGAAAAGTGCATCTAGGTATTACAACATTGCAATTGACTCTCGATACCACACATCTATTTATTATTGCATCACAATTGACTAGTTGTGCACCACATCTGGGTATTTCTGCACCACAGTTGGTATTTGATGCACCGCAAGTGACTATTATAGAAAGAAAGGTAAAATGTGGATTTATACTTAATTGTTATCTTATTTTTTAGTAGGGTAAATTTTGTTGTGTTACTAATATTTTTGTTTCCAGCTTGTGGTGATCTCTTAGATTATCTCGAATATTTGGTTTTAATGCTTAAAATGAACATGATCTCAAATATTTGGTCTTAGTGCTTAAAATGAACATAATCTCAAACATTTGATTTTAGTACTCTTAAAAATAATAATACAATCCTCACTTTGCAATCTAGATTTAAAATTAACAGTGTGATTGAACATGAAATACTTCACTTGGTGCTCTAAAATTTACACTTCCTTTGATGTAATTAAGATGAACAAGTGTTTACTATATTTGGTGCACTTGCACACATGCTTTCAATCTACCAAAATTAGGTGTTGTTTAAAGTATCCTCTCCCCTTGTGCACGTCATACGATCTTGGGTGACTAGAAATTACAACATAAAAAATTTCCACTTTTTTTAAAAGTAGGAAGCTTGCCTTGGGATACATATTTATTGAGAACCCAAGGGATTGACCTCAAGCGAAAGTTTTTGGCACACTATAAAAATTGGATGAGAGTGAAAGCTGTAGTTCGATCCATGCATGTAGCACTTTAGATTTTTGCTAGGGGCTTATGAATTTATGGACCTTGAGGAGATGTCTGAGAGGTTGGTAGTTTTCATAGAGTTCCACCCACTAAAAACCTTTGTTGTAGAGGCCTTAAAGTCCATTCAAACGTAATCTTATAAAGTGGTGCAAGGGATGTGAATCATACCCTAAAGCTACTCACCATGTACTTTCTTAGGTCGAGATAGATCTTGTTGGGTTGCTAGCAATAGCCTCTTAGGAAGAGAAAGTAGGTGTTCCTGTGGTGTCTGTCGATGACATTGTGTTACTAGACATCTACTATTTGCCTTTGTATAGAAAATGTTTTAAAAACAATTATCTCAATTGTTTCACTACCCAATTCTAAGTATTTACCCCTTTAATGGGAGGTGGGCCTACTTAAAGATTACACATCCACTCTACTACTAAAATAAGTTGTGAATGTTTTTGAGTCTTGTTATTACCAGTGAAAACAATAAGCCATAGGGCCTTATCATTGACATAAACTATCAAAAATCACAACTAATAACTTATTAAAAAACTATTTTCTATGTTTGTTTAAACTGAATCACGTCTAAAATTAGAAAACTAATCAAGACTAGGGTTCCTTAGAGGTCAAATTTTTGACAAAAATTGTGCACCGCATCTATTAGCTTGTGCACCACAATTGTGTATTTGTACCACAAAAACAATGTGACACATCTGTTAGCGACTGCGATGAATTCGTCTATTAAAACACCGCATCTTTTGGTAGGAAACACATCTATTTATTTATACACCGCAACTATGGTCAGGAGTCTAAAAATTTAGAAACCCGCCATCGAAAACAACATCACATCTGTGTTAGTCACATTTGACAGGTTTAGAAATGCATTTGTTACAGATTGCACCACAATCGTCATCTTTTACATTGCAGTCGACACCTTCTACACCACATTTATTGATATCTCTATCACATCTATCTGATAGATAAAATAGAGTTTATTTCCAAAGGCTGCATAAACGTAATCTCATTTACACAAAAATCAAAATTTGAACAATCACTTTTTGTTGCATTTACAATAAAATTTTAGCTTTCCTAGGGTAGAACATTACATCATTTAGTGTCATATCACAAGTCCTTAAAAATCTTGTCTTGAACATTTTGAAATCTAAAAACTAGAAACAAATTAGAAGTCGAGTCTAGTGTTATCATTTTGAAAGTCTCAAAACCTCATTTTTTACAACTATCTCATCAACAAAATTTGAAACCCAACTCACAAGTCTAGTTGTGGATTCAATTTTTTATCAAATCACCATCACCACTAGAGGTTTAGGATTTTCACATGGTTATGTTAGTCCAAAACTATATTTTTTTTTCAAAGGTAATCATCTTTTAGGATCCAAAGTTAATGTATCAAAGGTCTTTGCATTTAGTGAAATATCATCACAAAACTCCAAAAAAAATAGATCTAAATTCAATTTAGTCTTTACCTCTCAAAATTCCAAAAATAAAAAATACCAAAAAACATAGAATAGATTCATTCTAGTTTACATCCATACCAAAACATCAAAAATACCAAAAAATCAAAATCTAGAAAAAGAAAAATTCAAAACACCATCATTTTTATGGTTGTCACATGATCACAAGTCAAAAGAAAAGAGATGGAATAATCATCTAATCCAATGTACAACCCAACTAAAATGCACTTTGGTAAAAATCCTAGTGGTCACATGAACTCACAAACTTAGAATCTTCTCCCTTTTGATAATTACACTATGCGTGAAGTAGAACAAGGGCTCACACTGGAGGAAATCAAAAATTTGTCTCAAGATCCAAGGATCTTAAGAATCATTCACGAAATCATATCGACAAACCCTAATAAGTACTTCATGCAATTGGTACAAAATGGAGCTAGGCTACCACCTGAATTTGACATAACCTCAATCATAGGGGAGACTCTAAATACGGTGTCACTAGGATTAGGTGCTGTAAATCTGTAACATGTTCATTGTTCTACCTAGTAAATCTACTAAGTTTTACCCACATGTAATTGTCTACGTGTCTAATGTAAAGCAATAATTTTTTTTCTTTTCTATTCAATAATAAATGTATCATTTGAAATATAATTTTATCCAAAATTTTCCATTGCATAATCAAAGAATCATTATAATAATATAAGTATGATTTAACTTTACATAAATATATTCAAGATAACGTTTCATATTATAATTTCCATATAGATGGATACATGATTACATACATTGCTTCAAAAAGCTTATAAGAACTAGAAATACAAATGGTCCATAATGTCCTCCCAAATCTTGTTCGCCAATTGCATGAGGAGAAGCATCAAACAAGCATGTTTCTTCCAACCATGGACTAATTGCAGCCCCCACACATCTACCAAACTAGTAAGATGGCCCTACCCTTTGACAAGAGATTGGTTTGGTAACCTCATCCTTTAAATAGCATTTTCTGAGCATAGTGATGTGTCCTACATATCTAGAGCTTCCATAATGTCTACTACCTCATCTATGATTACCCCAGCCTAGAATGTAATTTGGATCACACAGTGTATAGAAAGTGTAGACAGTGGCTACCTACACTACTTTGGCCAAAGATTCATCATCCAATAAATTCGAGTGAGGTCATCTATTTCATCACATTTAATTGCTTGATTTGTATTGACCATTAGTATTCTATTCTAAGGTTATCCCCTTTCTCGTGGATTATCCTAACCCCAGGATTAACCTTCTCGTTAACTTATATCTAATGACATGCTATAAGATCCACAATATAACTCTATCTTATGCTACACACCTAGAATATTGTCAAACTATATGTATAGTTTTGACATTCTATGAATAATATAAATACTATACAAATGTATAAAACCCATGATAGTATATTTATCTATATATGTATAAACCCAAAGAAAGGTTTCCCAAAACAAGAGACAATCAAAGAACTTTCAAAAGACTTGCAAGCATCAAACACACTTAAAAGACAATCTTTCCAACATGACATCATAATAAACAATATTTTCAATGTAATGAAAAGGGAGTAGAAATCAACATGCCTTTTTATAGCTCCAATTGAATAATATTCCCTCCTAGCTTAATGCCTCAAGATCACTTGCAACTTCCACTACGTACAACTCAAATACCTCTACTAGCTTCTCTCTAAATCTCTCAACAAAACCAATTTAAAATAACAAGCAACTCTCTCTATCTCACAATTCTCAACTCACTCACATAGAAATTGTAGCAGAATATCACAAGGAAAATCAAAAGGATAAGTGTAACAATTGGTAGAATGAGCACCTCTATTTATACTAATTTGTGAGCAACTAAAGGCTACAAACAAGTTAATATTTCTGACACCTTTCTAACCTCGTGCAACAACCAACCAAGTTAACTCACAAGTTTTCAACACATCATAGTCCTCACCATTTAAATGGTTGAGTCGACTTGATATATGAGACAAAATGCTTAAAAAAAGTTTCCTAATTCAAATTCCGTCACAAAATACTGCCAAGTTTGCACTTGACCGAGTCTCTATTCTATTTGTAGGATTATGTGTATTTTGAAGATCTTTAATGTAATCCAAACACTTACAAATATGGTGTCACCTTCATAAGTTTGCACCCTCAAATATAGTGCAAGTTTGACATATTCATAAGGCTTTTAAAATAGTTTCAACTTCCTTCTCAAATGTTTACATAGCTGCAAACAAAATCCCACGTGTTTGTTCATTGGTTTGACTTGGTCTCATTTATCTTCATGCACTGGCTTGCATACCACTAAAGGTTGCACTATATCTTATAATAGTGATGTATGCATATTGCGCTTTGGTGATTATTACCAATGACTTCTATCATATATTATATATATATATATGTATATGTATATGTATATGTATATGTATATATATATATATCCTCCTTTGGGGTTGGGGCCCTAGCTCGGTTGGCTAAATCTTTCCTGTTGCAGGAGGTTGGTCATGAGGTCTAGTCTCCCCCACCCTCGTGGTACCGGAGGGCGTGTCGCGCCAGCGCTGCCAGTCACGTTAAAATTTTACCAGGCGCACTGCAGTTTATATGGGGTCGTGCTACCCGATTCTTGCAGTCTATATATATATATATATCCTCCTTTGATATACACACACATGTATATATACATACATACATACATATATATATATATATATATATATATATATATATATATATATATATTAACATATATTAATACATATACATGTTTGAAAAGTTTAACTAATACATTATGATTGATTATCAAATATATATTATATATAATGTTATGTATATATATATGTGTGTGTGTGTGTGCGCACGCACGCATGTGTATGTATGTATATTATATTATATATATATATATGTCACAATATTACTTCCACACACACACACACATATATCCTATATATACATATACATAATATTATTTTGATATTCATATAAAACACTTATACACATAGCCTTTAAACATATATACACTGAATGTATACGTACAAACATACATATATAATCCATTTGGTATTCCCACGCATATGGGTAATCCATCCATGAGCATGCATGGGTACATCTACCTATGTATACTCATGATGTACGTATTCACTCACATATATGAGTTTACCATAGATACGTACATGTATACATTGAATACATATATCTCATCGATATACAGTAAACACAGAAGAAATATCTTCAACACCACTTCAAGACTTCATATCATCACTCATTTGAAATGATCATAAAACAAGATTACAAACCAATATAAACATTCATAATCAAAATAGAAGATCACTTACCCATTACCCGAACTAACTTGAATTATCTAAAACTAACTAGGGTGTGAGTGTGTGAATTCTCAGTAAGGCTGAATTCAAAGGTTACTAGATCAAGTTCTTCTCCTGAATGATACTTCCCCTCTCTTCTGGAGGCTTGAACCTATTCCTGCATTCATCTTAGTTCACCATAATAGTAGTTAGTCGAATCAATGCATTCACATACCTCACATACATGTCATATTCACATTATATATTTCATACACTGAATCATAAATAATTTAATTGAATCAAACATTCATTCAACATATTTCCATCAAAAATCCTAAATAAAACACATTCACATTTATTGAAGCAATTTACCAAACTAGGTAATAGCAAATAGATAATAACATGCAAGGTGTAACATATTTCCCCCCTTTTGAATCGTCGTCCCCAATGATTTTTAAATATCAAATATGATCATAATATAAAGCATAGCTTCAATTTTTTTTTTAACACAAAACAACATTGCTTTCAAGAGTTTTCAAAATCTAGTAAGACTTGTGGAAACTTTTGCTTCATTTCAACATAGTCTTCCCAGAATTACTTTCATTTCCACCAACATTGCTTTTGTAGTTGTTAAAATTGTTGTTGTTTCCTCTTCAATCTCTCCTTGGTTAACTCCAATTATTTTTGGGTACCTTAACCCCTTGCTTTTGAAAACTTTTCCCTTCACCAAGCTTCCTTGGAGTTTGATTGTTTTGCTTCCAAGCGAGCTTCTTTTTCTTCCTCTCTTGGTAGCTTGAGATAGACTTAAGCCTTTGTTCCTGCTTAATTGTCTTCTCGTACACCAAATCCATGGTACTTGGACCATGCACATCTACCTCACCACCTATTTGAACATTTAGACCCATGATAAACTTTATTATACAAAATTGCTCATCCTTTTGGTACATAGGTACATACTTTAGAAGTTGAGTGAACTCCCAATACTCATTCACTGAGGAGTCACCTTGGCTTAGGTTTTGGAAGTCAATGAGATTTTGGTCATAAAAGAGTTAGGATAACCATCACTTTTGAAAAATCTCCACAAACTTGTTCCATGTGAGAGTTAAAGAACTAATCCCTAGCTCCATTTTCTTACTCATCCACCAGTTGGATGCTTCACTAGCTAACTAAAAAAAATCCCCATACAGTTTTAGTGACCTCAAAGTAATTTATGATTTCAAAATACTTCTCCACTTATGTAAGCCATGCTTCTTCTACATCTCTAGTTGCACTACCTTAGAATTTTTGTGGTGTGATCTTCCTCATGTTACGTGATAACTCATTTTCCAAATGCTTCCTTTTGGTCCCCTCTGAATTTGATTGTGACCTATCACTATCTTGATCACTAGATTTAGTATGATTATAGGAGTCTTCCCCTTCTTCCTCATTGTTGGGAACTTCTTCTTCATTATTTGGGACTAATTAATCCACTCTTTCCTATCCCCTAACTTCTTTTTCGAGGTTTCCTATTCTTGTTCTAGTTTCATCCATGATAGCCAAAATATAGTCCAATTTAGCTTTGACATTCTCAGTGCCTTGAATTACTTCTTGACTCTCCCCCAAGTTAGTCCTTGTCCTAACCATTTTTCCAAGAATAGTTATACCTGAAGGTTTCATTTTAATTATATCTATGAAGGTTTTCTCAATGCTAACAATATTCAAAAAATATCTAACATTCAAATAAGAAATTCTATTTAAAGAACTCATTCATAAATTTTTCCAAAACAAGATTTTTATTATAATAAAAAAGGATTTTCAATTTCCTTGAGTTTACATAGAAGGACTATTTAGATAGTCTAAGGGAGAATATCCCTCTGATACACTTTTTGATACATAACTTCATGGGGTATAACCCTTAGATTCTTGCTCATTTATATCATAGAAAGGATAGTATGTAATGCCCCGTCTTATAACCTAAGGAATGTTGCAATTGTGTATAAAAGTGAAATAATTTTTTTTTAAAAGTAATAATATTAAGTTAATGGTTTGCGTTTCCACTTTAAGTTGCGGCGTTGCACTGCGGGTTTCCTTGGATGACTTTTGAGTGTTTCATTTGGCATAATTGGTAGCATAGGCATTTGGTAATCATTTAGCATTTGATTCCATTCGAGATGATGATTCGTCAATTCCATTCGATTCTCATCACTCAATTATCATGGGATTATTCATCTCTCAATATAAATCTCAATCATTCTCTTCAGTCATCATTCTCCTTAACAGACAAGGTCAATGGTTGGCACCTGGGTTTCCATTTTAGCTTGGGTTGCCACGGTGACACTCTTGCAGCGAGAGCAGGCGTTTGTGCTGTTGCGGGTGAGATATGTTTGGGTAGCAAGGATATGATTTTGCCATTCAGGCCTTCTCAACTTATACTCAAGACTGAACTAGCTCAAGAGTCCATAAGTGAGGCATAAACATCTTATTAAGGATTTTAATTCTAACTACAGTGTTGTTTAGTTATCACTGACTTACTAACTCTTTGCAAGTTACCCTGGCACCACTTTGTGCCGGCCCTCACACAGAGCCACTCCCCTAAACATAACATAGGAATTCTAAGTTCTCTATCTAGGGTAGACAAAGTGCACAAAATTCAACATATAATACCAGATATACCACAATGGACATCACAATTTGTTCACAAAAATCAGGTGCACTACCCTAGTTTGTTCAAACACATGAAACCATAGTAAAATTTAACTCCCTTGAAGAGACTACAACTGGAAGACTTGAAATCACATAAAAATAATCCCCATTTGCCCAATAAAAATTTAAAGCAACTTAAAGCAAATTCACGTCTATCATTTGGATTACTAAATCCACTTAAATCAGTTTGAAAACAACATGAATATAAATCAACTTAATAAAACGGTCTATTCTGTAAACAATAAAAGTATTTGTTTTCAATTAATCTATTTCTTTGATTTTCTCAAATTTCACATAAGAATATATCCCAAAATTACTTTTTCATTCTGATTGTTTTAGAAATATCTAATCCTGAGTTTCACATGCAATATAATTTAGTAAAAAAAAATATTTTATTATTATTTTTTTTAAATATCAAAATTATTTTCCTAACTTAATAAATATAATTAAATATATATATATATAATTATATATATATACAATTAATTATATTTATTCATACATATATATATTCATATTCATATATATATATATATAGAATATTAAATAAAAACTGAATTTATAATTTATACATAACATTCGCATTTTAAAAAAAAAATTTAAATTAAAAACAATACACGGAAAGGTTCGCGGCTTCTGACGCAGCCTCCCTGTGGGAGGACGCAGCCTTACCAGGGCTACGCCCAGCAGCCACTGGCTACTGTGCGCAGCCATGGTGGCTGCGCCCACCACATAATGTGAGGGGAGGGTTTCAGCCCTCCCCAACAACATTGAAATTTATTTTCTTAATTTTTTTTTTTAAATAATCGCCCGTACGGTGATCTTCAATCCGTTTTTTTTAAATTAAAAATTTTCTAAATCTGCCTGTACGACGATGAACATGAAACATAAAATGAAATTTTTACAATTCAATTTATATATAAAAACATATATAAAATATATGTATATATAAATTTTCATAGGGTTTTTTAATAGAAATATAAAGAAATTTCTACAGGGTTTCAATAGGGAAATTGGGGAAATTATAAAATTTTCAACTGGGTTTTCAAAGAACACGCACAGTATTTCCATTTAAGTCCTAATTTACCCCAGAGGTTTTTTTTTAATTTCTATTTACCCCAAAGGTTTTAAATTCCTTTCCCCATCTAAATAATTTCCCTTCACACAAACTTATTTTTCCAGAAAGAAAATCTACAGAAGTTTTAAGAATTCAATAAATTCTTCAGAAAATAAACAGTGAATGATTTTTCCAATACAGAGATTTAAATTAATGAAGTTTCTTTCTCAGATATTCTTTTCAAAAACAACAAATTAAAAACCACAAGGGGAATACCTGTTTTCCCGAAGCTTTAGAAATCAATCTGGAGATGAAAACCTTTGTTGCCCTGTAGCCTTCCAAAACTTTTCCCATACACCAAATTCCAATAATCCAAAACAGAGAACTTCCACAAGTATACAATAATACCCAAAAAGCATAAAACAAAAATTTAACAGAGCCCTGATATTTTTTTCCCGTGAAGAAAAATAGAATGGAATAGCCTTCTATGTTTTCCCAGATCCCAAATAATCTCTGAGAAATTCCTCAACAAAAACAATAAATTCAACTGGCACACATGTCGAGAAGAAGAAAATATCTTCAACAACTTCTCGACAATCTTGCCTTCCAAGATTTACATGCATTTAATTAATTTATTTAAAATTTACAATTTTCAAATGCAAAATTTATTTAATAATTAAAAATGTCATTTCCCAATAATATTAATTTCAAATTTTATTTAAATTTATTCACACACATTTAAAAAAAAACAATTTTAATTTAATCAATTAATTTATTTAATTAAATGAATTTAATCTTTTAGGATCAAATTATTTAACCAAACAAACTAATTAATTAATTAAATAAAATGTAAAACCTTATTTTAACATTTAAAAATTAATTTAAATAACAGTAAATTAAGAAATAATAACTATCATTAAAATTAACAAAATTTACCTTTCAAGCACTTAATCCAAACAGGAAAAGACAAGACAATCTAAAACTCCAATCTAAACTGACGATGTACTATGACCGGGTTAAAGACTAGACTAGGATGAACCATGCTACTACCTCCCAATCAACATATCCGTTGAGTCTTGACACGCTCAGACCTGAGTAACCAGGTGGAGTCGGTGTCATGTACCTGCAATCCTGCAACCAAGCAAATAACATGCATATATATATAATCCATTGTACAGGCACACTGTGCGGAGAAAATCACGGACATCACAGGGCACTCGCAAGCAGTGATGCGATTCCGTTCTCCACACCAATACACGTCACATCAGACTGACGAATTAAATAACAATTAGTCCATCATAAACAAATATACAACAATAATATCTGAAGGAAAACATCTACGCTATATCAAAGCATGTCAAAAATCAAATATCGCAATACCATGTATCATCATGTCACAAAGTGAATCCACTGTCGCTCAAAATCAGTGATCAAAATATCCAAACCAAAGTACCAACATCTAACAGTATGAAAACATGCAAACTGAAAACATAAGCATAAATGGAGGGGTACTACATAGTAACCCTTTGGTCTATCCTCAGACACATTGTTTCGAGGTACATAACCCTCTGATTCACCACTTATGGCTATTACAATGATTTCTGCTAAGGGAAGAACTCAAGGATCCCTAAATATCATGATTGGACTAACACTACATTTTGAGGGCATATCCCTAGAAAGTGACAAAGAGTTTGACCTAGCCAGTGAGACAAAAGGTAAGAAGTTGAAGTTGGCAGCCTCTTTCATCCTTCTCTTCTCTTGACTGATTCATGAAAGGGTATGACTGAAAGTCTCGGTATTGCTTAACCAAATGGCATTGCCATAATTGGTTCCCTCAATGGTATGAACAAGGTATTTTCTTTCCTTCTTGGCCTGTAGGTAGTGCTTATTTCCAACTATTGACTTTCTCATAGTCATATTGAGACGCTATCATCCTGGCACAAGAATTTCCAAACATTAGACTCATATAATGTTGGATTGAAAACATAGTGAGCACATAGGTTCTAGAGCTGAACCTAGAAGCTCTGATACCACATGTAACATGCCCATTGTTCTACCTACTAAATCTACTAAGTTTTACTCACATGTAATTGTCTGTGTCTAATGTAAAACAATAATTTTTTTTCTTTTTTATTCAATAATAAATGCATCATTTGAAATATAATTTTATCCAAATTTTTCCATTGCACAATCAAAGAATCATTCCAATAATATAAGTATGAATTAACTTTACATAGATATATTCAAGATAACGTTTCATATTATAATTTCCATATAGATGGACACATGATTACATACATTGCTTCAACAAGCTTACAAGAACTAGAAATACAAATGGTCCAAAATGTCCTCCAAATCTTGGTTGCCAACTGTATGAGGAGAAGCATCACTCAAGCATGTTTCCACCAACCATGGAATAACTACGGTCCCCCACACATCTACCAAACTAGTAAGATGGCCCTACCCTTCGATGAAGAGATTCATTTGGTAACCTCATCCATCAAATATCCTTTTCTGAGCATAGTGATGTGTCCTACATATCCAGAGCTACCATAATGTCTACTACCTAATATGTGATTACCCTAGCCTAGAATGTAATTTGGATCACATAGTGAATTGACAGTGTAGACAGTGGCTACCTACACTACTTTGGCCAAAGATTCATCACCCAATAGCTTTGAGTGAGGTCATCTATTTCACCATATTTAATTGCTCGATTTGTACTGACCATTAGTATTCTATTCTAAGGTTATCCCCTTTCTCGTGGATTATCCTAACCTTAGGACTAACCTTCCCGTTAACTTATATCTAATGACATGCTATAAGATCCACAATATAACTCTATCTTATGCTACACACCTAGAGTATTGTCAAATTATGTATAGTTTTGACATTATATGAATAGTATAAGCAGTATATAAACGTATAAAACCCATGATAGTATATTTACCTATATATGTATAACCCCAAAGAAAGGTTTCCCAAAATAAGAGACAATCAAAGAACTTTCAAAAGACTTGCAATCATCAAACACACTTAAAAGACAATATTTCCAACATGACATCATAATAAAAAATCTTTTCAACATAATGACAAGGGAGTAGAAATCAACATGCCTTTTTATAGCTCCAATTGAATAATCTTTCCTCCTAGCTTAATACCTCAAGATTGCTTGCAACCTCCACTACGAACAACCCAAATACCTTTACTAGCTTCTCTCTAGACCTCTCAACAAAACCAATATAAAATAACAAGCAACTCTCTCTATCTCACAATTCTCAATTCAATCACACAAAAATTGTAGCAAAATATCACAAGGAAAATTAGAAGGATAAGTGTAACAATTGGTAGAATGAGCACCTCTATTTATACTAATTTGTGAGCAACTAAAGGCTACAAACAAGTTAATATTTCTGCCACCTTTCCAACCTCATGCAACAATTCACCAAGTTAACTCACAAGTTTGCAACACATCATAGTCCTCACCATTTAAATGGATGATTCGACTTGACATATGCGACAATAGGCTTAAAACAAGTTTCTGAATTCGAATTCCTTCACAAAATTCTGCCAAGTTTGCACTTGACTAAGTCTCTATTCTATTTGCAAGCTTATGTGTATTTTTAAGACATCTAATGTAATCCAAACACTTGCAAATATGGCACCACCTTCATAAGTTGGTGCCTTTAAATATAGCGCAAGCTTGACATATTCATAAGACTTTTAAAACAATTTCAACTTTCTTCTCAAATGTTTACACAACAAAAAAGAAACTCCTACGTGCTTGTTCATTGGTTTGATTTGGTCTCATTTATCTTCATGCATTGGCTTGCATTCCACTAAAGGCTGCACCATATGTTATAATATGTGCTTTGCATTACTTAAGCACTTCACATATATTAACAATAATAACAATAGCCTTGTATGTGTATTGCGCTTGGGTGATTATTACCAATGGATTCTATCATATATTATATATTATATATGTATATGTATTTATATATATATCCTCCTTTGATATAATAATAATAATAGTAATAATAATAATAATAATAATATATATTAATACATTATGATTGATTATCAAATATATATAATATATATAGTATAACATTACATATATATATATGTCACAATATTACTTCCACACACACACACACATATATATATATAATATTATTTCAATATTCATGTAAAACACTTATACACATAACCTTTGATGAACGAAATGTATACATATATACATACATACATACATACATACATACATACATACATACATATACACACACACACACACACACACATATATATATATATATATATATATGTCACCTTAGTCCAATTGGTATTCCCATGCATATGGGTAACCCGTCCATGAGCATGTGTAGGTACGTCTACCTACGTATACTCATGGACATATTCACTCACATGTATGAGTTTACCATAGACACATACATATATACATATATATACATTAAATGCATATATCTCATTGATATACAATAAACACACAAGAAAGATCTTCAACACCAATTCAAGACTTCAGTTCATCACTCATTCCAAACAATCATAAAACAAGATTGTGAACCAATATAAACATTCATAATCAAAACAAAAGATCACTTACCCATTACTCTAATTGACTTGACTTATCTAAGACCAACTAGGGTGTGAGTGTGTGAATGCTCAATAAGGCTGAATTTAAAGGTTACCAGAACAAGTTCTCTTGAGTGATACTTCCCCTCTCTTCTAGAGGCTTGAACTTGTTCCTACATTCAGCTTAACTAACCATAATAATAGTTAGTTGAATTAATGCATTCATATACCTCACATACATGTCATATTCACATTATATATTTCATATGTTGAATCATAAAGCATTTAATTGAATAAAACATTCATTCAACATATTTCCATTAGAATTCCTAAATAAAACACATTCACATTTATTGAAGGAATTTACCAAACTAGGTAATAGTAAATAGATAATAACACATGAGGTGTAATAAAATAGCCTCCACCATAGGCACCTACTGCATCACCATCCACATCACAGTTGAACATAGGCATGTTGCCTATCCAAACGTTTCATTTTTTGTCAACAGTAAATTTTCCACCACCACCTACATTCACAAAACCAATGGAAAATCATTTTTCCTCCACATCTACAACTATAGCACTAACCCACACTACGGTTGCAACCCAAACTTCCACCCATTTGAATACACCAAGTAAGATACAAAAGACCAACCCTTCATATTTAGGACCAAAAGTGGGTACAACATACACTTCATGGAAAGTAAACACACCTTTGAGAAGGGCTCAAGCCTTTATTGGAGTAGGTCCAAACATCACTCCACCCCAACAATAACCAAACAATCTTGGTTTGTCATCCATATTTGGGTTTAATCAACCCCCTCCACCTCAACAACCAAACAATCTTGGTTCGTTATCCATATTTGCGTTTAATCAACCCCCTCCATGTTAGCAACCAAATAATATTGGTTTTTCATCTACATTTGGGTTTAATCAACCCCCTCCACTTCAACAACCAAACAATCTTGGTTCGTCATCTGCGTTTGGGTTTGATCAATCCCCCCCACCATAATAACCAAACAATCTAGGTTTGATATCTACATTTTGGTTTTATCAACCCCCTCCACAATGACCAAACAATCTTGATTCATTATCCACATTTGGGCTTAATCAACCCCCATCACAACAACCAAACTATCATGGTTCTACATACACAGCTGGGTTTAATCAACCCCTTCCACAACAACCAAACAATCTTGATTCATCATTCACAACTAGTTTTAACCAACCACCACCACCACAATACAACTCAAATCCCACATACACATCACAATTTCACCAACACATTCCACCCATGCATCAACATCAAAATATGCATGGATTCAATCCATAAAACAACATCTATCCTTTTGGGAACCTCTCACAAGGTTCCACACAATACATCCAACCCAACTCAGTTCCAACGACACCATCGCCCATGATTTGATGACTCAGTAGTTATAGACATTGCAACACCAGATGACCAACATTCATGTAATTGGGAGTAGAAAAATCCACTTAGTGGAGGACCTAGATGTCCCTACCCTTTCAATAGGAGCATTCACATGCCCCCCTTTCCCATGAATTTTATTGTTCCTAAATTTGACAAATATAATGGAAAGGGAGACCCTGTTGAACACATACAAGAGTTCCATACATTCTCCTTAGACACGACTCATGAATATACATACCTCATGAGAATTTTTCCATGGATTATGGGAGGCCAAGCCCTCAAATGGTTCACACTTACCTCTAGGTATGCAAACTTGGAGAAAATTAATGGATAAGTTCATCACACACTTTTCCTACAACATATCAACCACTATCAACATTACCCATTTGTGTGTTGAAAAGCAGAAAGATGGCAAGACATTCTCATAATTTCTACAAAGATGGAGAATCTTAGCCAGTAAGTGTGCTTGCCATATACTAGAAAAGCAATTTTTATGGAGAACCTCAACAAGGAGGTGATGTTCCACTTATGAATTCATTGTTCAAACACATTTGAGGAGGTTATAGAGAAAGGAATCTCCATCAAAAAAGCCCTCATTGCCAAAGGGCTTGTAAAAATATTTAAGGAGAATACCAACTATTCTTCTCACAATAATTCCAATTACAAGAGAAAATTTTGGTCATGAAACAAAAATATGACAAATGATGACATTGTAGACACTTTGGTCATAAATAAACCTCATCCTATGTTCAGTTTGGAAGGACCACAATGATGGACACCAATAAACCTCTGTAGAAGTAGGATCCAACTGGATTCATGCCATGAAGGTTGTCCCTTCAACATATCATCAATGTTTGAAGTTTCCTTATAATGGTGCAAAGATTACTATTTCCAGTGATCCTAACCCATTCCAATATTGCAATAACCTGAGATGAACACTTGAGCATCATGTACCTAGCCATAGGCAGAGCTCACCTACCCCCTCATCATCACACTATACCCAACTTCTCTATCAAAAGCTTTAGTGTTACCAACAAATTCCATGAAACCAAGGTCCAGGTCTAGGACGATGGAGATTGAGAATATAGTATTGAAATTCTATTATACATTGGTCCATATATCATCACTGCAACATATGGATATGATGCCTATCAACTGGCTACTCCTGAGGGAAAATCGATATCTGATCCAATCAATAGCATGCACCTTGAAAAGTACTATACATGACCTCTAGAGATCCCATTATGTCAAAAAAAAAATGGCAAAAAAAAAGAAAATAGAAAGAGAAATAATCTGTCCTATAATGAAAACTATTTCGGTGGCACTTTGGATAAGTACCATGGTGAGGACCTAGCAAACAAGTGCCATGTGTAGTTAACTAATGCTCTACCATTTATCACCACTCTATCTAATTCCATCCATAAAAAACCAAGCATATGCTCTTTCATAATAAAAGATTTCTCACCCCTTCTCATGGCCTAAGATTGATTAATATTTAGTGTCAACCACTTATATCATATTCACCCTTTCATAAAAACTAGTTTTGTTCTAGACCGAGGGAAATCTTCGACCTAGGGTTTTAAAAGGATCTTACACATGGTATCTGAGGACATTATCACAAAAATAAAAAAACCAAAATCTTCAAATATCCTTTGAAAAATCCAAAAAAATCATAAAATATCAAAAAATCAATATCAATCCATGGTATCAAACTACGTTTCCTCTACGTGTGTATGTAGGTGTAGTGTAGGAAATTGTATACCTTTACAATTTCACAATATGTTTGGGTCCCTTAATTTATTGGACTTAATTAAGCTTCTAATTTTCCAAATTATGCATTCCAAAGCCTTATAACATAGATTATGAGTATCCTGGAATATAGGCCAAGACCCATTCACCCATGGTGGATGGGTCCCCTTTATGTGCTCGAACCTATTTTAAAATATATTTTTAACAATCTTTTAATGATCCAAATTCAAATTGTAAGTGTCGGCTTTTGGAATCTAATTTTTGGGAAATTAGATAAACACCTATAAATACAATCATTTTATCATTTGAAATATAATACTTAAGAAGCAACACGATCTAGCAATTCAAGAGCAAATATTATTGTCAAGAGTATTCAAGAGTAGTATTATCAGTCATTATCAACAACAATCAAGATCCTAACATCATGTCAAATTTTATGCGTGTTCATGTTGTCTTGTGAAGGCTAACAAACATTGTAGATCCTCAAGCATCCAAGCATTCAAGCAAATCAAGCAAGAAAGATCTAATTCCTTTGAAGAGATGTGTATGACTTCAATCCTTCAATGAATCCATTAAAGGGTGGTGAGTTGCATCAAGTGTTCATTTATTATTTCCTTCCCACTTATTATCTTTTTATCAAGGTTTAATTACCAAACTAGAGTTTGACCAAGGCGAACCCCCATACAAACAAAACAAAGATTTTTAACCCCTTTATGTATGTGTAGGCTATAGGTTGAAGAAGGATTGAATAGATCTTGAAGAGCAATTTTTCATTCTTTCATTTTTTGTCATCATTCTTGTCAAGACATGAAAACTAAGTTGCAAAATTCATTTCTGACATTCCGATAGTGGGACCAATGAAAAACAGAGTCTCAGATTTGACACCAGAGGATTCTAAAAATTGAGCAAGACCCCTGTACAAAGACCCATTCACCCTTGGGTGAATGAGTCTTTGTAGGCACATAAAAGGCAACTTTTTTGAGTAGGTTTGTTGTCCTCTGCACTTCCCAAATCCACTTGGAAACTATTGTTTCCATCTATCAGTTGTTGGGATCTTGCATTTTTAATATTAGGGCATATAGGATCACTAAGTTAACCATTCTAAAATATTTCCAATCCATTCAAATCCCCCTTTAGGATATAGATCTAGGTTTGGTTGGCTCACCATTAAGGTTGATAGCCCATCGATTCACCTTGTTGATCCATATCCTAATTAAATTTATAAAAATGTGGAAATGGCCCTAGATTATGAACACTAATATTAGTCACCACATTTTTATGTTTCATTTTGGTGAACCTAACATTATTACACTATAAAATTTCTAAAATTGGAAGTCCTTCAAAACCTATGTCTGGATTTGCATTGCATTGTTTTGCATTTCTCATTTAGGGTTCCATTCTTTTTGCATTCTAAAATCATAAAAAATTCAAAAAAATTGCATTCATCTTGCATCGTAGCTTGCATTAGAATTTTTTTTAGTCATATTTAGATCAAATTTACATTTGAATTGCATTCATTAAATGGTTAAAAATCTGAAATTATTACTTGCATTTAGATTGCATCTTTCATTTAAGTAAAAAAAGTGAAAAAATTGCATTGTTGTGTTTCAAGTTTGCATAAAATCTTCATTTTCAGAATTTTGCATCTTAGAACCAGTGAATTATTGCATTTTAGATTTCAAAATTGTATTCAATATTTGTAAACACATTTTCACCTTTTTTTCACACTTGCATTTTGATTTACATTGTCCTAAATTGAGAAAAATCTAGAAAAATAGTCAATGTTTAACCTGTTTGCAACTAGAGAAACAAAAATCAAATAGCTTAAAACTTCAAAATTTCAGTTTTCAAGACCCTATACAAGGACCCATTTTCTCTTGGGTGAGACCCTATTCTTGTACAGGTATCTTAGGTAGTTTTTAGCTCATCTTTCGACCTCTATAGTTTCATTATGTTTCTACTTGCAAATGTTTGATTTGAAATTCTGAAACTACATTATTACATGTGCAAGAAAGGTGTCGTTTTGCTCGAATTGTTGCAAATTTGGATAAAGTGTTGCATTTCAAATTTATAGGAAAATTGTTTACATCATGTTCTCATTGAAAAATCTTGTGTTATCTTTGTTCATATTTTATTGTTAAATCTTGTTTAGTGTTTTAAGGAATTTTTGTTATAGGCATATGAAAATGACTCTATTGCCCCTCTTTTGTTGTTTTTCATTCATCCCTCTCCCATTACCCCTCCTATGAGTGAGGCTAACTTAGTGAAAGAGAATAAAATCTTGGACAATCATGATAATCATGTTTTTTCTTCTCCCAATATCTCTCCTATTTGTGAAGATATTTGGTGTTAGAGGATCCAATCATTGAGTGTTATGACAATAATATTTGTTTCTCTTACCCTACCTCTCCTACTTGGGAATACATTGTTGGACAAGGGGATGCAATCATAGAAAATCATGACAATCATATTTTTCCTTCTCTCGGTACCTCTCCTACTCACAACGAAGGTATCTTAGTGTTAGAAGATCCACTCATTACGAGTCATGAGAATCTTCTTTACCCATCTCCTAATGCTTCTCCCACTTGGGAGGATATTGTTGGACAAGAGGATGCAATCAATGAAAATCATGAAAACCATATCTATTCCTCTCCTGATACCTCCCCTACTTGTAATGAAGTTATCTTAGAAGACCTAACCATTGAGCGTCATGAGAATCTTGTTTGCTTCTCTCCCAAAACTCTCCTGCTAGGGAAAATATTATGTTGTAAGAGGATTATATCATTGATACATGTCTTTCAAAAGGTAGTAAGATGGATTTCTTAGATGAAGATGATAAGGTCACCTTATATTTCTCCTCGATAGAAGATCATAAACAAGAAGTCAAATCCACTAAGGTTATGAATGCGCAATTGGCCATCAGATCTCCCTTGATTATTGGACCTAAAACTCCTTTTGGACCTCCCAAGAGTCCTCTAATTATTGGACCTCCTAAAGTACTCTAATTATTGGACCTCCTAATTCATCTCTCATTATAGGTCCTCCTAAACCTCATGGCCATATCCTAAGTTTTACAAAAAAACTTACTAGTAATTATGTGTCGCAACAACCAAGTTATTATACTCTAGCTCACACATATTACACTATAAACAATAAGCAGCAAGAAAAAATCCACTATCCATCCCATTACCTCAACCATATCTCCCACCTATACCTAACATTCCTCAACATAGTGGTAAAGAATTTAATCTTGTTGAAAAACTTCACAACACTTATGCTAAGATCTCCCTTTTGGATTTGATCCAATCATCACCAACTTACCATAGTATGCTTCAAAATTCCTTGAATTTTTTTTCATCCCTCCTAGTGCACGACCAAATGATGTGATAGATTTGATTGAGAATATGAATTCACCTAATTTAGAAATCATCTTTCATCAAAGTGAATTACCTCCTTTGGAAATGCGGAAAAAATGATGCTTTGACAATATTGGCCAATATTGTCAAATTTGGAATTAATCATACCCTTGTTGACAATGGTTCAACGCTCAATATTTATAGTCTAAATATTTTGGATAAAATAGGAGTGGATAAGACTAAAATTCAACTAGATGAGTTGTCTATTCGTGGTTTTGATAATATAGGAAAATGGCCGCTTGGTGTGATAACATTAACTGTTAAAGTTGATAGGGTTACATTACAAACTCTTATCCATGTCATGCCCCATGATCTTTCATATAATATCCTCTTGAGTAGACCATGGATTCATGAAATGAATGTGGTGCCTTCAATGTTACATCATCTATTGAAATACACTTATAAAAACAAGGTCTATACGATAAAAGCTGATCCTAAACCCGAGAGTTGTTTACAAATTGAAATGGGAATGACAAATCCTCTTACAACATTGACACCAAATACAAAAGTGTAACCTTTATAATTTTAAGATAAGGATAAATGCATTTCACCCTTGATAATGTTATCAGAAGATGACAGAGGATCATTAGATTTCACACCTAAATTCGATGGGGAACCCAATGCTATACAATTAAAATCAAGAAAGGAGAAATAAGCAACAATGGTATCAACACAATCTATCACTGAGTCATAAAAACCATCCAATTCCATAACTCCTAGCAAGGAAGAGAACACAAATCACACATCCACATATGTTGAGAATGATCATGAAAATCCACCTTCTTTAAAAGAGATGAAAGCACTTTATGGAATAGGTTATGAGATTTTGAAACAATTTTAGCTATAATGGAAAAGGATGTAGGCTTAGAGAATAAGGTATCCATGTCCCTATAGAGCCTAACACACATGAAATAACAAGAGGTCTTGGTTATTGTCCTTTGAAAGAAATGAAAGCTTTGCTTAATATTAGTGTCATCACACAAAACACTCCTAGGACAAATATAAATAATGGTTAGGATATTATTTCATATTCAAACACATGTCTTAGTGATAATTGGGGTTAATTAGACTTTACACCCTCCTTTATGGGAGAGTACAAAATCTCACAATCTAAAACTAAAAATTCTTGTGTATGTATGACATCTTGTATTAAGCAAGAAATATATTTTTCACAAAAGAAAGAAATATCTTCTATTGATCAAGAGGCTATCTTGTCAAGGCTCCTCAAAGCCTACTTGATTACTCTTCCTCCAAGAACAAGAAATAAATTTTACAACAAAAGCTCATTTTGTGCATATCATTGAGTTCACGGTCATTCTACTAATGAATGTAAGGCCTTGAGTAATAAAATACAACATCTTAAGGATCGTGGTGCTCTTCCTTATGTTGATGTACCTAATTCCTCTAATTGATAATGATTTTCATCCTATGATGCTTCTCATCACTGTGCGGTATTGATAGCTTAATGTGTTTTTCTCATGCCATTCATGGTGGTACAATCTTAGGTGCAACCATATTTCTCATGGCAACAACATAATAGTACTTAGTGTGGTTTTCCTTATCTCTATGCTAGGGGGGAAAGGATAACTAATTTTGGGAGGTGTGCATCCTTTTCAAGGATCCCCTCTTCCCCTCTTCCTACTTAAAATACCAACATAGCAAGTATGTTGAAATTTTAAGTGGGGGGCATATATTACCCTTATCCATTTCATTTTGTAATGTTTGAACTATTCACATACGCCCTTTGGTGGTGGCATTTTTTGTAATTCCCCCTAAGGGGTGGTTATCAATTCGTTAGCTAAGACGTTAAACCTTTTTATTTCATGAAACCTAGCAAATATAACTTGCTAGCCATGTTTGTCATTTTTTGGCTTCACTTTATTCATAGGAAGCTGAACTTAGTGTAAGCATTGGCATAACATATTGATCATTTCATGGCACCTTATCAAGGTTATTAGGGAGTATAACTCTTGGTATGGTTATGGGTACACACCTAGTGAATATTGGACTTCACTAGACCCTGTGTGTTCCTCATCTTGGCCTTGGGGATCACCTAGTTTATATCAAACTATACTAGCCCTTGTGAGTATATTTTATGGACACAGATCCATCCCTTTTCTTTTTTGCATTACCTTTGACATTGTATGTCGGTTTATCTTGTTTTGCTACTATACACATGTGTGTGTTCCTTTGTGCTTATGTTGGTTTACCATGGGATCTTAGATCTTGGGGGCTTGCACAACCCCCTTGATCTTTGTCATCCTATCTCATTAATGTTTGTGCACTTGAAACCCTCTTGACATATATTTCTCTACTTTAGTGTGAGTCTGAGCGTAAGCTCATACTCTCACTAAAGTGGGGACTAGATGTAGTGTAGGTAATTCTATACCCTTACAATTTTACACTATGCTTGGGTTTCTTAATTTATTAGACTTAATTAAGCTTCTAATTTGCCAAGTTTTTCATTCCAAAGCCTTATTCTTACCATTTTCTGAAAGGAGAACCAATATTAAATAAATGAATTTAATATTTAATTTAACATGGATTATGAGTGTCCTAGAAATATAGGTCAGGACCCATTTTCCCATGGGCGAATGGGTTCTAGGACCCATTTTAAAATATGTTTTTGGCAGTGTTTTAATGACCAATTCAAATTGTAAGTGTCGGCTTTTGGAATCTAATTTTTGGGAAATTAGATAAACACCTATAAATGCATAGTCATTTTATCATTTAAAATATAACACTTAAGAAGCAACATGATCTAGAAATTCAAGAGAAAATATTATTTTCAAGAGAATTCAAGAGCAACATTATCAGTCATTATCAACAATAATCAAGATTCTATCATCATGTTAAAGTTTATGTGTGTTCATGTTGTCTTGTGAAGGCTAACAAACATTATAGGTCCTCAAGCATCCAAGCATTCAATCAAATCAAGCAAGAAAGATCCAATTCCTTTGAAGAGATGTGTATGACCTCAGTCCTTCAATGAAGCCATTGAAGGGTGGTGAGTTGCAACAAGTGTTCATTCATCATTTCCTTCCGATTTATTATCTTTTTATCAAGGTTTGATTATTAAATTGGGGTTTGACCAAGGAAAATCCCCATACAAACAAAATAAACATTTTTTTCCCCTTTATATATGTGTAGGTTATAGGTTGAAGAAGGATTGAAGAGATCTTGAAGATAAATTTTGTATTCTTGCATTTTTTGTCATCATTCTTGTCAAGACACAAAAAATAAGTTGCAAAATCCATTTCTAACATTTTGACAGTGGGACTAGTGGCAAATAGAGTTTCAAATCCAATACTAGAGGATCCAAAAAATTGAGCAAGACCCCTGTACAAAGACCCATTTTCCCTGGGGTGAATGAGTCCTTGTAGGAACATCAAAACCAACTTTTTTGAGTAGGTTTGTTATCCTCAACACTTCCTAGTTCCACTTACAAACTATTGTTTCTATCAGTCAGTTTTCAGGATCTTGCATTTTTAATATTAGGGTATATAGGATCATTAAGTTAACCATTATAAAATATTTCCAATCCATTCCAACCCCCCTTTAGGATACAGATCTAGGTTTGGTTGGCTCACCATTAAGGTTGATATTCAATCAATTCACCTTGTTGATCTATATCCCAATGAAATTTATAAAAATGTGGAAATGGCCCTAGATTATGAACATAATCTTAGATTCACCACATTTTTATGCTTTAGTAGGCAAGGAAAATCACTAATAAGCCCTTGAGGCATAGGTTGTCCCTTTAGGGTAAGTCATCATCAAATATTCACCATAATCCACATAAACTATCACCTATCAAGGCCAGTCGAACTAGTCCTCAACTAGGCTGATCAATTGTCTAAAACTATTACCTCTTATCAAAAATCATTTATCTTCTAGGATTTTGCATTATCAAAACCAGACCAAACATCCTCTTCCAAGGGCATCATTGTTCTCCCAATCAGAGTGGTTCCTACTGTACATGACATGGTCCTCTAATATCCACAAGTGATTAAGAGCAACAATGATGGATTATGACGTTTCTTTCTATTAATTTATGCTTGTGGGTTCTCTTGGTAACAGGAATTGGGAAACTAAGGTCCTCATGTGTGATTGGGATTCTATCTAACATAATCAAAACATCCTATGCAAGTCAAAGGTCAGCTATCGCTTTCTTGCAACAAGATTGGTATGCTCTATGGTTATTTCCTCACATATTCCAACAAGGTTCTATTGTCGCTAATATGTGTTGCAAGAATGAATAGTTGGTGTTATCATTGATGCCAACTATATGTTACAAGGATGTGTAGTTGGTGTTGAGTTGATGTTTTCCTTGATGATGCTTTGATTAATTTCATTATGTTGTCATTAGTAAGCTACTGGTGTCAACCTCTAGTGTTGCTCTGATAAGCTTCTATCTATGGATGTATGGTTGAGTTGCTATATTGCAATTGGCTTGATGGTGATGAGGAAGTACTGAAGATGTTGAGGATGTGTCTCTAGTGCTTGGTTTCCAAGTGATTTTGAGAAAATTTGAATAAAAAGAGGAAACAATGTATTGTAGTGGTGTTCTGTATTGAAAAGTAGTATTATGGTTTTGCTCTACAATTCTTCTGGGTTGATTTGCCTATGTGGTTTGTATATGTTGATTAGAGGTTTTCAAAGGTGTTTCATTTAGAATTTGGTGTGTTGGATCATTGCGTAGAGGAAGGTGTGTTCACT